>RJWJ010021275.1:0-28063 GCA_004363605.1 Indri indri
ATCTAATCTCAAAATACAACCACTTCAGACCTCTTAAATTGCAAGGGGACAAGAGTGATGAACATAAATAAGTGAAAATATTCAGTGGGGTCAATGGAAGTCAAAAGGAGGGCAGTCTTGGAAGTTTCTTCTCTATTTTCACTGATCTCATTGATTGGACCTGAGACCTAATGCTGCCATATCAGAGATTTTTTTATGAATAGCTGAGAATCTGGGTTTTTGTCTGAAATTTTCCAAGGTGTATGCACTAACGGCTAATTAAAGACATTTGAAAGAATATAGAGCAAATAGAAGGGAATTTTTTCAATTTGATAAAGAATATCTACAAAAAGCCTATAGCTAACATCATAATTAATGGAGAAAAACTAAAAGCTTTTGAATTAAGATCAGGAACAAGGCAAGGACGTCCTCTTTCACCATTCCTTTTCAATTTTATACTAGAAGTGCTAACTAATAAAATAAAACAAAAAAAGGGAAATAAAATGTATACAGATTGGAAATAAAGAAATAAAACTGTCTTTGTTGTCAGAAGAGATGGTCACCTCTGTAGAGAATTCAAAAGAATTGAAAAAAACAATTCCTAAAAGTAATAAGTGATAGTAAGTTTGCAGGATACAAGGCTAATTAATATATAAAAGTCAATCACGTTTCTACACACCAGCAATGAATAATTAGACACTGAAATTGAAAATACAATACTGTTACAACAGCACTTAATAATAAAAATACTCAGATATAAATCTAGCAAAATATGTACATGATCTCTATGAGGAAAAACACAAAACTCTGATGAACAAAATCAAAGAAGAATAAATAAGTTGAGAGATATTCCACGCTCATGGACTGGAAGACTCAATGTTGTCAAGATGTCACTTCTTCCCAGTTTGATCTATAGATTCAATACAATCCCAATCATAATCCCAGTGAGTTATTTTGTGGATATTGATAAACCGATTCTAAAGTATATATGGAGAGGCAAAAGACCCAGAATTGCCAACACGATATTGAAGGAGAAGAACAAAGTTGAAGACTGACACCACCTGACTTCAAAACTTACTACAATCAAGACTAGGTGGTATTGGTAAAAGAATAGACCAATAGGTCAATGGAACAGAATAGAAAACCCAGAAATAGCTCCACATATATATAGTCAACTAGTTTTGACAAAGGAGCAAAAGTAATACAATGGAGCAAAGATAGTCTTTTCAGCAAATTGTACTAGAACATCTGGACATTCACATGCAAAAAGAAAATGAGTCTAAACACAGATCTTATAGCTTTCATATAATTAACTAAAAATAAGTCATAGATCTAAATATAAAATGCAAAACTATAAAATTCCTAGAATATAGAAGAAAACCTCTAAGACTTTGAGTATGGTAATGACTTCTTAGATACAACACCAAAGGTATGATCCATGAAAGAAATAATTGATATGCTGGACTTCACTAAAATTAAAAGCTTCTGCTCTGCTAAAGAGAATGTCAAGAGAATGTGAAGACAAGCCATACACTGGGAGAAAACTTTTGAAAAAAATATACTAATAAACTATCATTATCCAAAACATACAAAGAACTCTTAAACTGAACAATAAGAAAACAAACAACCCAATTAAAAAATAGATTAAAGACCTTAAGAGACACCTCACCAAAGAAGATATACAGAGGGCAAGTAAGCATATGAAAAGATGCTCCACATCATGTGTCATCAAGGAAACACAAAGTAAAACAACAGTCAGATACCACTACATATTTATGAGAATGGCCCAAAACACTCATAACTCTAAATTCTGGTGAGGATGTGAAATAACAGGGACTCTCATTCATTGCCGATCAGAATGCAAAAGGTACAGCCACGTTGGAAGACAGTTTCTTTCAAAACTAAACACACTCTTACTGTATGATCCAGCAATTGCACTCCTTGGTATTTTTCCAAAGAAGTTGAAAGTTATGTTCACACATGTATTTTCATAGCAGCTTTATTCATAATTGCCCAAACTGGAAGTAGCCAAGATGTCTTCCAGTAGGTGAATGGATAAATAAAAGGTGTTACATACAGACAATGGAATATTATTCAACATACACACAAAAAATGAGCTATCAAGCCATCAAAAGACATAGAGTCACCTTAAATTCTTAAGTTAAGGAATTCCACATATTACTAAGTGAAAGAAGAGAACCTGAAAAGTCAGCATACTTGATGATTCCAACTAGATGACATTGTGGAAAAGGAAAAATTCAGTATTATCTCTTAATAAAAGAGATACAGATAAATAGGTGAAGCACAGAGAATTTTTAGGACAGTGAAAATACTCTGTAGAATATTGTGAAGGTGAACATATGTCATTATACATTTGCTCAAACCTACAGAATGTGCAAAACTAGAGTGAACCTTCATATGAACTGTGGACTTGGAGGAATTATGATGTGTCAATGTAGGTTCATCAAGTGTAACGAATGTACCACTCTCAGTTGGGGATGTTAATAATGGGGGGCTATGCATTTGTGGGGGCAGGAAATATATGGGGATTATCTTTATCTTTCCTTTAGTTTTGCTCTGAATCTAAAACTGCTCTATAAAATAAAGTCTTTTCTAAAAGTAGCGCAGAACAAAGCTAGAACATATAGTTGCTGACGTGGAGCCTAGGGGCCTGATGTTTGCACACTTTCTTCTATATTTTAATCTCCACAGTTATTTTCTGCTACCATCTTTGCAGTAAATTTGGATTATTCCATATCTTCAGCAAATACCTTGAAATTTCCTTTCCTATTTTATGGCTTATTCTTATAAAATCTCCTCAGTTAACAATCCCTTCTCTTCACTGTCCCACCTCTTGGCTCCACCAGGCCCAGGTTATGAACCTCCCATGCTGAAGCCTTTTCCTTCAACTGTCATGAATTATATTGTCTTTATCACATACATGACAAATTGTCATGTATTTGCATATTTGTATATTTTTTGATATCACTGTTATTTTCAAATGTTCATGTATCTGTTTTCTGTCTCTTCATTATTCATTCATGCAACCATTTATTCACCCGACGTTCACATATTCCATACTCTGTATTTTTGTACTAGGCACCAACGATGAGACCATGGAGCTAGACACTTTCTACCCCTTGGAACTCACCATAAGTGTACATCAAATACACATTGATCAATCAAGAGGATTATTGTAAACAATTGAGAGCTGAAACCCTCTGACAGCTTTTTGTATTGACTCAGTGTTACGGGCTGAATGTTTTTGTCCCCACAAATTCATATACTGAAGCCCTAACCCCAGTGTGATGATATTGGGAGGTGGGTCTTTGGGCAGATAATTAGCTTAGATGAAGTCATGAGGGTGGGGTCCTCATGATGGGATTAGTGCTATAGTAAAAAAACAGAGAGAGCATACATATGCCCTTCTCTCTCTCTCTGTCTCTCTCTCTCACATAGTCTCCTTCGGTATCTAAAGAATGACTCGAACATGCTGGATATTCAGAAATATTTGTTGTTTGGCTGCTTATTTTCATATGCAAACAGTTACAAGGTACTAACGATATATTCCTGCATTTCACAATATGGATGCTGCTGTTGTTGTCATTAAGTATCTGTGTGGAAGCCAGTTAAGAGCCAGTAACAATCTGTGCACTATTTGCCTACATTTCTACCATCCATGTAGAATTTTCTTAGTGATTCAAAAGAAACAAAGACTTCTGCCATGAAGTAGATTTTCAATCACTCTTATTTTCTATATTTATTTTAGGAAGCACTTGCAATAGCTTTGCACGGTTCATCATTTGTGAAGGAAGCCTTTGTTAGCCTGCAGTGTAGCTGTAACAATTATTTAAAAAAATAATCTCAACACAATGCTTTTAAACCTTATTTGATTACCTCAATTTTTTCCCAAAGAGTGAATGTGGGCTTAAATCCATTTCTCATAAAAAAGAATTAACCATTGTTTCTTATAGTCATACGCAGTGCGAGTCAAACAATAGCATCTCCATTTGAAGGAGACTTTTGCTATAAGGTTGAAATTAACTTTAACTTCTTTTTAAATGGATCAAAAATAACTCATAATGTAGTGGTTATCTTGAAGGTGAGAATTATCTATTTTATTAGCTCTCTTAGGCTATATTTCACAGAAAAATTCTCATGACTTACTAATGTGTTTCTATCCATTGTTTGGAAAGCGCTAGATAAGAATTGCAATGATAACAGTGAAAATATATGAAGACATTGAAAACTGAGGTTCTCATTATTGCAGCATGTCAGTTATCTGTATCTCATTGAATAACATATTAAAAAGTGTCACACTGATTTCCAAACAAGGAAGAAAAATTTAAAGAGTCTCAGGCAATGCATGCTATTTAAACTTATCGTGATAATACATTCATAGACAGTGAAAAAATCAGCTAAAGAATGGAAAAGAGATAAGAAAAATGAGCACAAAGATAGTCAGTGCTTGGTAGTATATATCTTAGGGAAGAATTCAATGACCTGGCTTAAAAAATAAAAGCCTATCTAAATCCTTTGGCTTTTTCGTCTCTCTAATTAAGGTTTAGCAAGGTAGAAAGGAGAAATGATGCAAACTTCTAGTGGATAAGCAGGACACCTGCCTTGGGACGTATATGGTGAGTCCAAAGTGTAGGTGCCCAGAATAATAGAGGAAGAAGAGACCAAGTTGAACCAGAAGGACATGTATCAATATTTATCACAGTTCCATCTTTCCATCTCTTCTGCATGTGATGGACGCAAGGGAAGAAAAACCTGTGACCATTCAGGAATTAAAGGGCCAGTGCTTAGAATCATTGAGAGCCCACACCCAGAGCTGGATGAAAATGCGTTTGTAGCCTGGCCCAAGCAGATATTTCTTGTGTCCATGATTATGTCACTTACCTCTTCAAAACTGCAGGTTTTCACCTGTAAACTGGAGATAATTGTAATACCTGAGTCATAGACACTGAAGATATTAAATAAGATAATGCAAAGGAAGGATTAATTACAATGTCTGGCATTTACTAAGCCCTCAGTAGAGTTTAAACAGAATGATCAATTATATTCATAATTAAAAATATATAAGGGTTTTCATTGATTCTTTGATAAACTCAGTTACCAAAACTTTTTTTTTTTCCATAACAAGCTCTTTTCCTGACACTGGAGATTTGGACGCATGTACCCTCGTGGCCACACTGTGTTGCATGAAGGCTGACATTCAGGTGGTTCACACTGGGATGGCCAAATGGATATTTTGTGGTTGGTGTCCATTCTGCTGGCTGGAGCTGTGGAAATAGCAGTTGTTTGGTATTTTGACTATTATTCTGGAATGAATGGCTCAAGCATGTGTATGATCAAATTAAAGAGAGAGAAATCTCTGGACTCATTTCTTTTATTCTATTTTTGATCTTTGTAGTGGACATGGAGTTCCACTACCAGGATCGCTGTCATGGAAAGATATGTTGCCCTGGCAGTGATGAGTGCCTCAGGCTTTAGGGTTTGACTCAGCTGCAAAGAGCTGTCGCACCCCAGGACAGATTGTGGTGTGAAGCCACAACTCTTCTGGGACATCACAAGATAACTTTGACACCCCAGAACTCTCCGGGGAATTGATTGAGACTTTGTGGGTCTACAAAAATTAGACTTCTTCCTCTGAGCAATCCTGCTTCTGCACTCTCTTCTACTGATGTTGATCTCTAATCCCTGAACACCAAACTTCTGGAAAACTCAATCTCCTCGGTTGGCTTCAACTACTCAAAATCTTCTTCAAGAATCTAGTGCTTTCATTCTTTCTCATACCTACA
This sequence comes from Indri indri, assembly GCA_004363605.1. Classification (NCBI taxonomy): domain Eukaryota; kingdom Metazoa; phylum Chordata; class Mammalia; order Primates; family Indriidae; genus Indri; species Indri indri. Next base: position 5,784 of record RJWJ010021275.1, read on the forward strand.
AAGTTACAAGGCGTAAACTTTGTGCTTCCTGAGGACTCTCAGTATATGGGATTCTCTCAAGCCAAGGGCTGAAGTAGGAATTTCCTGACATTCTGTTCTAGGACAGTTTGGAGAAGGAGGGGCCTGAGACCACACAAGAGAAGGGCAGTGGGGTGGGGGGTCTTAAGTCCTAAGCAAAGGGATACCAGGAATGAGGGCCTAATTACGGATCTGGACCTTTTGCTCTGAAGGAGAATGCCCTTATGGGATAAGAAAGAATTATTAATTATGATATTAGCTATAGATTCTAGAGAACTAGAGAAATAACCAGAAAATTAAAATTATGAAAAGTCTGTTTACATAGAAAAGTGAATACTCATTCATTTATATGAACTTCATTTCATTTCATTTATTTATCCTTTTTGTCATTCAATACAATGTAACTGAGAAATTACATAAAACCAGGCACTGTGCTAGACTATGCAGGATAAAGAGTTGAATTAAACCTGGTCCTTGACCTAAAAAACTCACATTTTTGCCTCATTATCCTGCAATATGACACAAATATATTTTATTATACACATGTCATATAAATTTTGTGTGTCCTAGCCAATTTTGTCTCATAGGAATAATCTATACTTGCAGAGACTGAAGATTTATGTTACAGAATACTATAAAAATTCTTTTTCATTATTTTATAGTTTTATCTCAGAAGTTCCAGTTTCCTAGTAGTCTGTTCTGGTATTATAGCTACCTGCTTAAACGTTTACAATACAGAGTGAGAATACTGGCTAAATATATTCCCAGTGGCTTTGGATAACGAGTCTGGCAACTGGTTTGCTTGCAGAATTGAGCTGATTTATAACAGGCTTAAAACAATTAAATGCATAATATATATTAGATGAATAATTGACTGTGTAAGGAATATTTTTCAGTAGATAATATTTTGTGGCTCAACTCAGAATTGTTTCTTTTTTTCAGAATTGTTTCTTTACACAAAATTAGGCACACGAATTACTGATTACTGTTTTATTTTTAGAGAAATTGTAAGTATCTGAGCAGATGCTAAAAAGCAGCTAATAAGATACACAAGGCTGTATTGCTCAATTGAAGGACCTGTTTGTTGCAAAGATAATTAGCCTTCTAACAAACACCTACGTTCCCTTTTTAAGTGCCCAGCAATGCTAGGTAATGGCTGTCCCACCAAGAACTACATTACCTCTACCTCTTGCACATAAAGGGGTCATGTGACTAGTTTCTGCCAATGGAATTTTCATAAGCAAAAATGGTTAAGAGGCATGGGGACCCTTTCTAGCTTCTTTGTCCCCAAATGAAAGCATCTAGCTAATGACTTTGAGTCCAGGGGAGATTGCAGAAGAAATGGATACAGGAGACTGACTCCCTGAAGCATTGTTTGAGAGAAAACTCTTCACTAATCAGAAATATTTGTTTAGATTTAGAAAGAATCAGAAATCCTCTATTTGTGTATTTATTTGTTACGGCAGCAAGCATTACCTTAACTATACTGCAGACTTGTGGTTGAATGTTAACATGTCATATGGAAAGGTGGGGAAATATATCTTAATGACAAATTGGGTCCAAGATAACAAGTCTATTAAAAAATATGCATGCCTTTAAATGATTGAATAGAATTTATTATAACATTTTTCCCAGTAGGGAAAATTAAATTTCTAAAAGAATAATAGCAATCATGGCAAGATTTTATCAGTACAGCAGAAGGATGAGTAGAAACAGCTGAATCTTCATTCTCTTAAAGATTAATATTTTATGATATGAATTTGGATTCTTACATGTGCATCAATATTCAACAAATGGCCATCTGAAGATATGTTCAGAGCTTTTAATATGAATTGTGGGCTTCTGTCAATAATTATCAAAGGACAGAGAATCCCATTTATTCAATGTGATTAATAATACTGGACCCTCTCATTTGGAGAAGAAAAGCAAGACAAATAGTTTATCAACATATACTATCCATAAGTTTTTAAAACATAACAATATAAAATATTATGATGAATATGTATGCTAAGTGCTTAGTTCTGGGTCAAGAAACTTGGAAGCAAGGTGGCGAGCCAGCCTCAACCATACTGATGAGCAAAACATGTCGAGGAACAGAGAAGCAACAGGATGGATGGACTCTAAGTGTTTAGATGACCTTGTATAATAGAGGCTTTTAATCACTCTAGAACCCTGCCTACCACTGAATTATTGCATGAGAAAGAAATAAACTTGCTTTCTTTGATTCAACTCTATTTTAGGATCTTTCTACTACAGCAGCTTAACCTATTAGTGAGTAAGTGTTATGGGTTGAACTATGTCCCTGCAAATGCATATATCGAAGCTCTAACTTCCAGTACCTCAGAATGTGACTGTACTTGAAGATGGCTTTAAACAAGGTAATTAAGTTAACATGGGGTCTTCAGGGTAGGCCCTGATCCAATGACTGTATACTTATAAGAATAGGAGATTATGACACTAATGACATAGACAGGGGAATGACCATGTGAGGACACAGCAGGAAGACAGCCATCTGCAAGCCAAGGAGTGAGGCCTCAAAACCAATCCTGTTGACATCTTGATCTTTGACTTCCAGTCTCCAGAATTGTGAAAAAATATATTTTTTTGTTATATAAGCCACCCAGTCTGTGGTACTTTGTTACGGCATCCCTAGCAAATGAATATAAATAATGTACAATTCATGCCTTCAGTCATTCAACCTTACTTAGTATTCATTTCGTAACATGCCCTGTGCTAATTGATGTACATGACAATAGAAATTAAATCATCTTATGCCCTTAAGCAAATCACAGAGAAATGGATAGGAAATCTCTCCTTCCATTATACATTGCTTTCTTTCTAGGGAATATGTTATTTAAATAAACATATTCCATCAGTTTCAGGTTGAATTATGTCCCCCACAAATTCACAAGTTGTAGTCCTCCACTATGACTGGTGTATTAGTCAAGGTTCTTCAGAGAAACAGAAGCAATATGGTAGACACACAATACACACACACACACACACACACACACACACACACTCACATATCTATATATAGAGAGAGATTTATTGTAAGGAAAAGGCTCACACACTTATGGAGGCAGACAAGTCCCAAGATCTACAAGGTCAGTCTGCAAGCAGGAGATCCAGGAGAGCTGGTGGTGTAGTTTGTGTCTGAGTCTGAAGGCCTGAGACAGGAGAGCCAATGATTCAGTTCCAGTCCAAAGGCCAGCAGGCTCCAGACCCAGGAAGAGCTGATGTTTCAGTTTGACTCCAAAGACAAGAAAACGCCCCCTTACCTGAGGAAGGGTCAGTCTTTTGTGTTTTATTCTGTATGCCAATGAATTGGATGAAGACTGCCCACATTAGGGAGGACAATCTGCTCTATTCAGTCTACTGATTCAAATATTAATCTTACCCTGAAACAGCATTACAGACATACCCAGAATAATATTTGATCAAATATCTGGCACCCCATGGTCCAGCCAAGTTGACACATAAAATTAACTATCACAACTGCTGTTCTTATAAAAGGGAAAATTTGGACAGCAAAACAGACAAGCACATAGGGAGGATATTGTGAAAACACAGGGAGAATGCCATTTACAAGGAATACCTCAGGCTACCAGAAGCTAAAAGAAAGGCATAGAACACATTCGCCCTCACAGCCCTCGGAAGGAACCAACCCTGCTGGCACTTTGATTTTGAACTTCCAGAACTGTAAGACAATAGATTTCTGTAGATTGAGCCACTATTTCATGGAACTTTGTTGTGGCAGCTTTAGCAAATTAATACATCATCCATTACACACTGAGGCTAAATATTTTTAATTCTGAAATCAGTAAACAAACCCCGCTAGTTGACATTTAGATCAAGGTGAGTAAGCCATGCCAGCCCTTCCTTATTTTTTTCCTTGATCTCCCTTTATCTGCCATTCACCGATGCACCCAGTATTCTTTCAACCTACATTAATTGAGTGTCTTCAACCATATCCCTTATATTATGCTACAAAGATTGTGATTAATGTCACTGAGCAGGGGATGCTAATCTCAGAGTTCAATGTAATGTGATTCTTAGGGATATGTCAAACAGTGACCTGAAACTGATTTATCTTCATGAATTCAAGTTGCTTATATCCTACCAGTCTAAAGAAAATAAGTCCTAAAAATAATATCACCTTTAAATCAACACTGAAGGACAAGAAGACCAAAAAGGCCAGATAGGCTGTATTAACTTAAATCACAAAGTGAGGTAGATAGCAGTGGGGAAGGAAAATAGAAGATCCTTAGAAGCTGGTTATTATAGAGAGTTTGACGAATTAATGTGAAGAGAATGAAAAACTACTCTTTTTTTTTCTTTCTTTCTTTCTTTCTTTCTTTCTTTCTTTTTTTTTTTTTTTTTTTTTTTTTTTTTTTTTTTTTTTTTTTTTTTTTTTTTTTTTTTTTTTTTTTTTTTTTTTTTTTTTTTTTTTGAAACAGTCTAACTCTGTTGCCCGGGCTAGAGTGCCATGGCGTCAGCCTAGCTCACAGCAACCTCAAACTCCTGGGCTGAAGCGATCCCCCTGCCTCAGTCTCCTGAGTAGCTGGGACTACAGGCATGCACCACCATGCCCGGCTAATTTTATATATATGTTTTTAGTTGTCCAGCTAATTTCTTTCTATTTCTGGTAGAGATGGGGTCTCACTCTTGCTCAGGCTGGTCTCAAACTCCTGAGCTCAAACGATCCACCCGCCTTGGCCTTCCAGAATGCTAGGATTACAGGCGTGAGCCATCACGCCCAGCCAAAATAATACTCTTAATCAAATGACTCGAGTTTATAGTAATATGGAATATTTTTAATTTTCTCACAACTTGAACACTGCATCCAAGTGTTAATGTCAAAGAAACGTTTGTGTTTAAATCTCTGCACATTCGAAGATTCATAGTAACATCCCAATATTAGAAAACTGTAATTGAAATGAAGCTTGGAAATAATTCTTAAGCGGCTTAATTTTTCACTTTCAAGTATTGTCACTAAAACGAAATTTTTTTCTTCTCTGGCTAATCCAACAATTTCATACTGACAGCCTCTCATTAGGGAAATTCACTATCACATTACTGCTTTACACATTTCAATACAAACATTTCTAAGCTTAAATTAAACACATTCACAAGAAATATAGTCTTTAGTTAATGATTTATTATGTTTCTGCTTCAGAAAAAGAAATGTCTCTTACATATATTATACAGATGAGTGGCTTCCAAACTTTTTTTCAAAGTGTTCAAAGGGAATGCTTTATGATTATTGCTTGATAAAAATAGTGTTTTGGCATTTTTACTCCCCTTTCCCCACAAAAGAAAGGGGAAAAAAATGCTGCAGTATTATGTCATAGCAGTTAATAGTATGTGTATTGGAATTTGGTAAACCAGAATGTAAGTCTTGGATTTCCTGTTACTAGTTCTGTGGTTTATGTAAGTGGCTTACCTTCTTATGCTATAGATGTCTTAGGTATAAAAACCTCTGAAGTTATTTGGAAATACTGAATAAGACAATCCATGGAAAGAATGTAGATGGAAGGGAAATTAGATCATTGCTAAATAGTTGTTAGTTGAGGCCGTTATAATCATTACTTATTGAATGCTACTCAGGTGCCAGGTATTGGGTTATGGAGTGAGGACATAAAAATGAGGAATTCACACCTCTCTGGGCCCCTCACAAGCTGTATTGTGAAATTTTTAAAAAAAGGAGTGTATGTGAAAGTACTCTGAAAAAGAAAAAAAAGACTACATAAATGCAAGAATGATTTGTCAATACAGCTAATAGCCAGCATCCTCAACAATTATTTAATGCCAAAAGGTAGGTCGGCCTCTCACTTCGGAATGGTATAATTTAAAGACACTGTTGCCAATATTTTAATCTTAAATACTTTGAGCACCTATTCATTAATTAATTAACTATGCACTCATTCATACATTCCCCAAACATCTCTGCTCTGGGCACTCACATCCCCTCCTTTCTAGTATCCCGATGTTTTGTTTCACAAGCACATAGTCATGCATTTCTTCCGTTTTAAGGTCAGCTTATTCCTTACTTCCTGTTCGACCTTTTAGGAATATTCTGTGATACACTCTGAGCATAATGGTTTGTGGGGAACTTAACAAATGTCTTAAAATAATTGAGTGTCGCTAAACCAGAAAAGCATCAAATATAATTGAAGCGGCCACCATGAAAATAAGTATCTGGCACAGCTTTGATTGAGCTTGGGAAAACAAAAATGTGAGAACCTAGATTTTGGCAGATGATAGTATTAAGAACTACTGAAATTGCATTTAAAGATTCCATGTGCTTGATGAGGCCTATCTTGTTAAACTTGGCTTGATTTACAGCCCAAGATAATGGTGCTTTTATTGACTTCTACTGTTTCGAATGCATAAAAAAAAATTTACTTAATTACTTTAATTCACTATTAATCGATTATCTTAATGCATTGCTAAAGAAAAATTCTATCCATATTCTACAAGCATAAGTAACATGACCATATTATCTTTCCAATGTGCTGACTGCACAATATTATGCAAATTTAATTTACAGTATAATCAAGTATAATGGTTTAGGAGCTGTTACTACTATGAGAAAATAATTAGGAGGCAATTATAGGTTGGTATTTTGGTCAAAATCTATTTAACTCGATAATTTTATTTTATGTGGTTTTACTTATTTGTATATTTTTAGAAACAGGGTCTTGCTCGACTGCCCAGGCTGCTGCAGCACAGTTGTATGATCATAGCTCACAGCAACCTCAAACTCCTGGGCTCAAGTGAGCCTCCTGCCTCAGCCTCCTGAGTAGCTGGGACTACAGATGAAAGCCACCGCACCTGCCTAATTTTTTTTTTTTTTTTAAGTAACGGGGTCCTGCTATGTTGCCCAGGCTGGTCTTGAACTCCTGGCCTTCCCATCTCTGCCTCACAAAGTACTGGGATTATAAGGATGAGCCATTGTGCCTAGTCTAATAATTTTATTTTTAAAAATAGTAAAAGCAAACATAACGAGTTAAAAATAGATTTTATAATTTACTGTTCATTTTCAAAATATGACTATAAATTAGATCTTTCCAGATGATCCTGAAAAAATAATATATTTTAATATTTGTGATTTTTAAAATTTAGATAGTACCAGTTTCAAAATGCTCACTTATAAAATTCCTTATAAGAATATGTAAGAAACCTAGTACAGTATAGGAAAATACACTAGAAGTTAATCACTTTTGTGCATTGTTTATAGCGTCAACTTTACTGATGGAGAATTTCTAAGAATTCATCTTACTGTGGGTAGTTCTAATTGTTTCAAGGTTCTTCCTTGTGCTGAGCAAAACTAATTATTTACCTATGTCTGCCATTCACTTTTAGTTTTCCTTTTGGTACTAAAGAAAATAGTTCTGTTTTCCTTATCTCCATAAGTCCTTTAGCAATTTGAAGATAGATATCTAGTCCCTGCTCTCTTTGTATAAGCCCCTAGACACTTTAAATTTCACTAACTTTTCCTCATAGAACAGGGTTCTGAGTCATAGCCTAGGTGAATGACCTCTGAACATGGTCTACTTTGAGGTTTCTCAAAATATTTTATGTGTCCCACCAACATAATGGCATCAAGCTCCATTTCCCATAGTTTTCATTATGTTGCCCAAATGAAAAAATTTTGCTTGACATTATTAAAATTTAACATTTTATATTAAAATATAAATTATTTGTTAAAATACTGAAAATATATTATTCTACATACAGAAGAAACTTCCTTGGATATTTTAGTATGTTCTCTGTCCCCTATCCCGCCACCGTTCTTCCAGCGAATGATGCCAAGAACTGACCACGATGCTCCAACAGTGGTCTGACCAGCCACGGGTGAGCAGCACTGATGACTGCTTTCTGTTTTAGGTACCCAATTTCTCTCTTTTTTCCCTGGCTTCACTCATAATCATCTCTCACCTAGGCAACCTCAACAGGCTCTTAACTGGTCATTCTGCTTCGCTCCACGCATCTTGACAATTTATCCTCCACTTATCATCTAAAAGGCTCTTTTAGAAACAGACAGTATATCAAGTCATCACCTGCTCAAAACACTCCAGAGACTTCCCATTATAATGAGAATGAAATCCCAACTCCATGTCCTCTATTGCCTGCATAATCTCATCTTCCTCCATCTCCCCTCACACCATGCTCCCTTCACTCTTGATCCTCCAGCCACGGTTGTGTTCTTCCTATGTCTCAGTGATCAGGCCAAGCACATTCCACACTGCAGGGTGTTTGCACCACCTGTCCTTGAGTGGAATTCCTCTCCTTTTGCTGCATATTTGTATGGTTGGCCTCTTTTTGTCATTCTGGTCCTAGTTTATATGTCTCCTCCTAAAGGAGGTCTTTCTGGCCACCAAATATAAAGTAGCTTCTTTCCAATCATGGCACCCTCTTTTAGTGTTACAAGAGCACTTGCCACCATTAAAATATCCTTATTTATTTATGTATTGTCTAGTTCCTTAATGAGATAAGATCCACACGATAGCAGTAATCTCACTGATCTTACTGAGAACAGTGTTTGGTATATAAGTATTATTGATTGAAAGCATGCATGCATGACTGTAGTGTAGCGGTGTTATTGTGTATCTAGCAATGAAGATCTAAGAGTCTGAACCTGGGTTTGAATTGCTGATCTGTATTTACTATGGTGAGTCTTGAAACAAGTTATTTAAACTTTTTGTGTCTGAAGTTACATATCTAAAAAAAATGAGGATAAAATGTTACTTTCCTATTAATATTATTGTAAGGATTAGATAAATTACTTTTTATAAAATGCATTGATAAATACTATATAAATATAGCCACTAATAGTAATGCAGCCTAATTTTTAGTATTTTTGGCAGTCACACTGTAGATTCATATTATACCTAAAGTAAAATGTAGAATTTGCTGAGTTGTTTTTTTTTTTTTTTTTAAACACGTGCTGTTATAAAGTCTCGTCTCTTGCACTGTTGTGTTTTGAAAGTCAACTATAGGATTTTATATTGGTCAGCTTTATTTTGTTACATTTAGTACATCATTCTGATCTGTGGAAAATGCTGAAGATTTCGATGTTGTTATTATTTAAATGTTACTTTGGATATTCGAACCCAGGGCTTCAATCTAACATTCTGAGGTACTCAACTCAAATGACCTCAGTCTAGAGGACTCTGAGGATTCATGGGGCTGGCGTTGTCTTCTCCCAGTTTCCTTTCACTTGTTTCCCAGCAGAGGCCTGTGAGCAACTTACCTGGGTCTGTAAAACACATCCCAGAAGTGGGGAAGGACCAAGGGTAAGAGCAGAGGGAAAAAGGAAGAACACTGAAGCAATGTGGCCACCTTAGCTGACAAGGACCAGGATTATGAGAAGACATGGAAAACCAGAAACATGCATATAGAGTGACTCATTTTGATTTTAACTTTTCATTTTGAAATAATTTAGATTTACAGGAAGTTGCAAAGAAGTACAAAGAGGTCCTGAGTACCCTTCACACATTTCCCCCCAATCATTGTGTCTTATTTAGTACTTAACAGCAAACATGACTTTGATATTGGAATGATGTACATGTAGTTCTATGTCATATTATCACATCAGTAGATCTGTGTAACCACTGCCACAATTAATATACAGAAATATTCTATCACCACAAAGGTCTCTCCCATGATACCCTTTCATAATCACCACACCCCCATTATTTCTAACCTAGGCAATTATGAACCTGGTGTCCATCTCTATAATTTTGTCATTTAGAGAATATTATATAAATGAAATCACACCATATATGATCTTTCAAAATTGGGTTTTTCACCTCAACATAACGCCTTTGAGATTTAGCCTAACCGTTGTGTGTATCAATGATTTGTTCTTTTTTACTATTAAGTAGACTTCCCTGGTATGGATATACCACTTAACCACTCACCTATCAAGGTACATTTTGGTCATTTTTCTAGTTTTTAGTATTAATAGTAAAGCTGCCATGAACAATCACATACAGGCATTTGCATGGACACTGGTTTTTGTTTCTCTGAGATAAATGCTCAAGAATAAAATTGCCTGGTTGAATGGTTACTGTGCTTAGTTTTAAAAGAAACTGTCAAACCACTTTAACTAGTTTTTTGAGTGGCTACACTAGTTTACATTTTCATTGTCATTAGTTTTTGCTTTAGTTCTAAATAGGTTTGTGCTTATGTCTTATTGTGATCTTGGTCTGTATTTCCCTTAGTGGCTGATAACTTTGATCAGCTTTTCATGTGCTCATTTGCCATCCATATTTTCTCTATGGCAAAATATCTCTTCATAACTTTTGCCCATTTTTATATGAATTGTCTGTTTCTATGGCTGAGACTTGATATTTTTTAATATATTCTAGATATGAGTGCTTTGTCAGATATTTGGTTTGCAAATATTTTCTCCCAGTCTGTCTTGTCTTTCTCTCAAGAGGGATTTTCAAAGAGCAAAAGTTGTTTATTGTTGATGAAGTCCATTTACTTATTTTTTTTTTCTTTTACGGATCATGTCTAAGAACTCATCAAGTCCTACCTGAGTCCTGAAGATTTTCTCCTATGTTATCTGCTAAAAGTTCTGTAGTTTTATATTTTACACTTAAATCAATGGTTCATTTTAAGGTAATTTTTGTATAAAGTTTAAAGTTTAGGTTAAGTTTCATTTTTGTTGTTGTTTTTTTTTTTTTTTAACTATTGTCATATTTCTCAAGCAAGTTTTTAAAGGACAGCTTTTCTTCCATTAAATTGCTATTATTTGCTTTGCCAAAACTCAGTTGGGCATATTTGAATGGATCTATTTTTTCGGGTTCCCTATTTTGTTTCATTGATTTGTGCTTTTGTCCCTCTACCAATACCACACACTACTGTTAGTAAATACTAAGTTTTTTGATGCAGAGAGAAAGGAACACTTCCACGCTGCAGTCGGTGGGACTGCAAATTAGTACAACCTCTATGGAAAACAATATGTAGATTCCTAAAAGAACTAAAATCAGACCTACCATTTGATCCAGCAATCCCACTACTGGGTATTTACCCAAAGGAAAAGAAGTCATATTATCAAAAAGACACCTGCACTTGAATGTTCTATGCAGCACAATTCACAATTGTAAAGATGTGTAATCAACTCAAGTGCCCATCAATTTATGAGTGTACTAACAAAATGTGGTATGTATACCATGGAATACTACTCAGCCATAAAAAGGATGGCATAATACCTTTTGCAATAATTTGGATGGAACTAGAGATCATTATCTTAAGCGAAGTATCTAAAGAATGGGAAAACAACCACTACATGTGCTCACTATTAAATTGGAACTAACTGAAGAGCACACATATGCACAGAGGGAAGTAAAAGTCATTGGAAATCAAGCAGAGGAGGTGGGGAGGAGGGAATGGGCAAAAACCTACCTGACGGTTACAACGAACACACTTCGGTGATGGGCACACTTATGACCCTGACTCAAGCATTACAAAATCGATCCATGTAACCAAAAACATTTGTAGCCATGTAATATTTTTAAATTAAAAAATTATTAAATTTCGAAGTCAGGTAAAATAATTCCACCTAATATATTCTTTTGAAAAATACTTTTAGCTATTGTAGGTTGGATTTTTATATAAATGTTAGAATGATTGTATCTATGTGTGTAGATATCGATATCTTGTTGGGATTTTAATAGAAATTGTGTTAAGTTTATGTATGAATTTGTGGAGAACTGACATGTTTACTATGTTGACTCTGTTCTCAGCCTGAATGCCTGTCCATTTATTTAGATCTTCTTTAATTTCTTCATCAGCAGTTTTTAGTTTTCCACTGGGTGGGTCTTGATGTCCGGGCTCTCTACATGGTCTCCCCTGACACTGTATGCGGGTGGGAGTTGCGGGGTTATGACTTACTCTCCCCACCTCCTGCCCCACAGGGATGAAAGTCTTGGCTAGCTACTCTGCCTTCTGTGGCACCACCCCAGTAGGATGCTGGGGTGCCTCATCACAACCTGCAAGAGCGGAAACCTAGTCCTTCCTGTTCTTTGCTGACGGGGATGAGAGTGGGCCTGCCGTGTTGTCTGTGGTGTTTAGCTAGAATAAAACATTATTGCCCAGATGTTTTCTGGCTTTCTGTCTTGCTTGGCTGCCCTGTCCTGGTCCTTTGGCAAGAGAAAGCACCTTTCACAGTCTCCAGGAATTTTAGTTTTACTTTGTGCAAGAAACTAGTAAAAGTACACACACTCCACCTTCTCAGAAACAGAATGCAGAAGTTATAGAGCGAAATGTAACCTTTTGTTTTTCAATATGTGTTTCTATTTCCTACTGTATTAGATATTTACAAAAGGCTGGCATTAACTCCATTGTAAATTTTTAAAAGTAGGACAAAGAAGTTAATGCCTTATCCAATTGTGTCTGGTCTGTTTGTGTAAGGAGGTAATCTTTATACCAAACATGTAGATTTTTGAAGGTTAGGCTCTCTTCATATGAATACAATGGGTCATTAAATAATTTTTTAAAAGCCATTTAACACCTGACCTATACTAGATCAAGGTGAAAGTGAATATGCTAAGTATAGTTCCACTGTGTGTTTCTCAATATTTTATGGAACTATGCCAACTGGAGACATTTTCTTCTGAGTTTTGACAGGAGAGTTAAGAGTTCTGGTTCTTTTAATACCTAGCTGTTTGTCTTAGAATCATGCAACTTTCCTGGCAATAAGTTTCCAAATCTGTGGAACAGTGCTAATAGCACCTGCTGTGACCATTTCTCAGGTGATTGAAGGACCAAATGAGTTAACACATGTACAAATATTTTATAAAATGTTAACCTATTTATAAATGTAAAATTTTGTTTTCATTACCATATTTATTCATTATGCATTAATCATTATAATGTCCCCCTTATACAGCAAAATGGAAAGGAATAGAATGAAAAAAAGTTTAAAGAGGAACATATACACACTTACAAATGTAAGCACTGCAAATACCATAGGTCCAATTAATTTAAAAAAATTATTTGCAAGGTTGTGGCATTACATACACAAGAATGTGATAAAGAAGTGTATGTAATTACATAAAACAAGAAAATCAGTTTTGGGATTTCTTTCTCTGAAAAATTTAAAATTTGATTTGTTTTACAACTATTTTGGATACATAACACCAAGAAAGGAGAGGAGAGTCAACTTTTATGTCTCATTTCATCCCAACATGGGATGTCTATTCCTGTCAGGCCTGATTTCTAAATATAGTCCATGCTTGTTGTCCCATAATTCCCCTTCATTTCCTCCTACCCATTTCTCGGGATCCTACCAATATCCTCATCTCCTCTGTGGACATTCTCTGACAATTTCAGCCTACTCTATTCTCTTCCTTTTCTGAAATCTTATTGCTCTTATAGCCTGCACCAAAAATTAGGCGTTTAATTACATATTGCCTTGTATTGTTTTCTACTGGTGTCATGGGTATCTTCTCCCCGATGCTCAATTATGACTTCTTGGCAAGGAACCAATTCTCATGTTTTCCTCTCTTTCCTTCAGCATTTAGAAAATACGGGCATATAATTGTAGTCAGTAAAAAATTGTTAATTAAATAAATGACTTTGCTAGGTATCAGGGAAATGCAAATCAAAACCACAATGAGATATCACCTTACCCTAGTCAGAATGTCTTTTATTAAAAAGTCCAAAAACAGGCCGGGCGTGGTGGCTCACACCTGTAATCCTAGCACTCTGGGAGGCTGAGGCAGGCAGATCGTTTGAGCTCAGGACTTCGAGACCAGCCTGAGCAAGAGTGAGACCCCATCTCTACTAAAAATAGAAAGAAATTACCTGGACAACTAAAAATATATAGAAAAAATTAGCCAGGCATGGTGGCTTATGCCTGTAGTCCCAGCTACTCAGGAGGCTGAGGCAGGAGGATTGCTTGAGCCCAGGAGATTGAGGTTGCCGTGAGCTAGGCTGACGCCGTGGCACTCTAGCCCGGGCAACAGAGTAAGACTCTGTCTCCAAAAAAAAAAAAAAAAAAAAAAGTCCCAAAACAATAGATACTGGCATGGATGCAGAGAGACAGGAAAGCTTTTACACTGTTGGTGGGATGGCAAATTAATACAACCTCTATGGAAAGTAGTATGGAGATATTGCAAAGAACTGAAAGTAGACTTACCATTTGATCTAGCAATCCCACTACTGGGTATTTACCCAAAGGAAATAAGTCATATTATCAAAAAGGCATCTGCACCCAGATGTTTGTTGCAGCACAATTCACAATTGCAAAGATGTGGAATCAACCCCAATGCCCATCAATTCACGAGCGGATTAACAAAATGTGGTATATGTATGCTATGGACTAATACTCAGCCATGAAGAAGGATGACTTAATGCTTTTTGCAACAACTTGGATGGAACTGGAGACCATTATCCTAAATGAAAGTATCTAAAGAATGGAAAAACAAACGCCACATGTACTCACTATTAAATTGGTTCATTATAATTCTTTAACTCTACAATATTAAAGTACAGAGAACAAAAAGACCAAGAATTTCTATTTTAGTTACCCCAAATGATGAAATCATTCAACACACCTGGGCTCTGAAAGCTACGAAGAAATCTCCTTGACAGAGTAGATAGTAGTGGTGAATTAAAGGGCTATCCTAAATAGAGCACATATAGTTTGACTTTTGGAGTGAGTTATCACCATCTATAGAGTAGATTAGGTAAAAAGAAGTATTGGATTTTTATTCCACTATTTATTTAAATTGTGTTGGCATCAACTATTGGTTCATTGTCTCATAGTAAATCAACATAACTTAAATGGTTAATTTCTGATGAAGTGTTATCTCTTTTTGCACATGGAATGAATCCAGATAGGACTAAGACAAAAGGCTTTGATTAGGATGTTTGTGATTCTTGGAAACTATATAATGTTCATTTATCTCAGAAAAAGTAAAAGTAAAAATCTTTGAGAAGTTATTAATAGGACATTAAAAATTATCTAGTATAGCTTTATCATTTATAGACCAGAGGCTTTGGAAGTTACACAGAAATGGCTATGCAACTTTTTACTAACTTACAGAAATTTCAAAATATATAGCTGTTAATTCTTTATCTGCTAGTATTTGGATGAGCACCTCAAAACCAGTATTCAATGTTTCATAGTCAGAGTGCCCTAGTTAAACTCCAGATTTGTTACTTCCTAGCTATGTCACTCTAAGTAAATCATATAACCTCTAAGAGCCTCAATTTCCTCATTGATAAAATGGGCAAAGCAATATCTATTTCTCAGGGTTTTTGTAAGAATTAATTAGCTCCTATAAGAAATGTGCTCAGCACTGTTTAAAAAACCTATGAGTATAAAGAGTGTATCTCTTTATATAGAAGTAATTCTTTTTATCAAATGTAATAATATTGTTACTATATTATATTAACATTATTAAGCTCATCTTTAGAGTAGGGCATATATTATTATTTAAAATGTAATAAAATTGCTGAAGTTTTAGAACTAGACCAGGATGCCGTAGTAACATAAAAGAGGGAACTTAACAAGACCTGGGTACCAGAAAGTATACCTGATATAGAAGACTCCTAATATAAGTCTTAGAGATTAAAAAGAAGTCATCAATAGGGCCACTGGTGACAAAGCAATTTGCATTCACCTAGATTGTAGATTTATCTAGAAGAAGGGAAAATGGTTGAGTAGAGGGTGATGACATGAGCACATCAATGCAAGTTATTTCAGTAAAATGACTCATGTTAGGAGAGATGAGGCAGATATAGCCCACTTAAGAAAAAGTCATTATGTTGTGAGTGATTGGAATGAGTGAATGAGTGAGAAAGAAGAGTCAAAGATAGTTTTCAAGTATCTAGTTTGGGTAACTAGGTAGATAGTGGTTCTGCCCTGTCTTGGTCAGCTTATGCTGCTATTACAAAATACCATACTGAGTGGTTTAGCAATAGAAACTATTTCCTCACAGTTTTAGAGGTTCAAAAGTCCGAGATCAGGGTGCCAGTATGGTTGGGCTCTGGCGAGGGGCCCTCTTCCTGGCTTGTAGAGCGCAATTGCCTTGATGTATCCTCAAATGGTGGAGACAGAGAGACCACCTCTCTCGTGCCTCTTCTGTTAAGGGCACTAATCCAATTCATTAGGGTTTCACTTTAATGATCTAACTACCTCCCAAAGGCACACTTCCAAATATACATTGTGATCAGGTATTCGACATATGAATTTTTGGAGAGTAAAACCATTCAGCCCACAGCACATCCATTGAGGTGGGGAATACAAGAAAAGAAACAGATTTGGGGAGAGAATGATGAGTTTACTTTGGGCTAGGATAAACTTGAGGTGAGTTAATGGGAAAATGCTTCTTCCCTACTTCTTATATGTCCTGCCAGGAAGAGGGCATTCTGCTAGTGTGGAACTGCTGGCTTCTTTCTTTGCCCCTTTACTCATGCTGGTTGTTAAAATTGGAAAGACTGGCTCTTCCACTCAGAAGCAGCCTTTCTATAGAGAGCACTGGATCTTCTCCTTTACTCCGTAATTCACGTCTGTAGGTTGTGTAGGAGCCTCCCTTCTGGATGCCAAACCACCCGAATCCAGCTTAATTTGTAGTTCACATTAGCAGCCCCACTTACCCACATTTGAAAGTCATGTGCCTCAGCCTAGTTATGGTTTGGCTTCCATCTTTATCCCTCATTTCTCAGGTTCCTCAGGATTTAGGCAGGAAAGAAAGGTACACTTTAGATAGAAGACTTCTTAGAGAACCCAACAAGGCTACTTTTGAAATTCTCCATGATTTTGGCAACACATCAGAGACCCTCTGTTGGCATCTCACACAATGGATTCATTGAAATTTTTAAATGTTGATCCAATTAAAATATAAGTATGTCATATGTTTTTATAGACCCCCAGTACATAATAAATGCTTGTTAAGTATCTGTGAAGATTATATATTTCAAATCAAGTGAAAAAAATAATCATCCTACCATTAAAGATTTTTTAGAGAAATTTAGAGATATTAATTTATTGAATTCCTCTTTGGTAGTTCTCTCAGCATGACCTGCCATCCTACACCATTTGCCAACTGCCCCATTTATAATTTTGCCAAAGTGGATTGCTTTCCCTTAATAGATTCTTCTCTTTCTTATCACTGAAAATGGGCTCATGTTCTGAGTAGTGGGCAGAATAAGGGACCTCCAAAGATGTCCATGTCTTAATCCCAAAACTCTGTGAATATTTTATGTTACATAGCAAAGGGGAATTAAGTCTGCAGGTGGAATAATTAGCTGACTTAAAATAAGGATATTATTTTGGATTATCCAAGGGCATCCAAAGTAATCATAATGATCCTTATAAGTGAAAGAGGGAGGCAGGAGAAGAAGTGTTGACAGAAGCAGAGGTCAAAGTGATGCCACTGCTATAGAAGAAGAAATTATTTATTGAGAATGAAAGAAAACTAAAACTTCTAAACCATACAATCTCTTAATTATTGGCTCTAATAAGAATGTTGTTTCACATATTTCTGCTTTTTGTCACTATTTTGAAATTCCAATATAGTATTTGTAATTTAATTATGTGATTATAAAACAAAGTCTTTTTTTTTTTCTTTTTTTTTGAGACAGGGTTTGGCTCTGTTGCCCAGACTGGAGGGCTGGAAAGCTATGGCATCATCAGAGCTCACTGCAACCTCAAACTCCTGGGTTCAAGTGATCCTTCTGCCTTAGCTTCCTGAGTAGCTGGGGCTTCAGGTGCACACTAATTTTTCTATTTTTGGTAGAGATGGGGTCTCATTATGTTGCTCAGGCTGGTCTCAAACTCTTGGCCTCAAGTGATCCTCCTCCTTCAGGCTCCTAAAGTGTTAGGATTGTAACAGAGTAGTCACCCCTCCTCCCATAGATATGGAAGCATAAAATTAAGAGTGGGGACTATGTAACAGAGGGAATGGTTGGGAGAAAACAAAAGTCAAAAAGACATTTTCTGTCTATTCAAAACTTTCCCTACTCTTTTTGGGAACTGAAGCCTGCATCCAGGCCTTAGGCAGGTGGGCAGCAGGGGCTTGGGGACTGTCTTTCGTTCTTTGTGGTCACAGAAGATAGCTTACCATCCTAGGCCCTATCACCAGCCTCCTAGGTGGATGGAGGTCACAGGCTTTGTCTTTGGCAGAGATGGGAGGATTAGAATCATTAACCACAATAGCCTATAACTGAGGACCTTCCTTTTAAAAGGAGGGCCCTTTTAAAGCTCTGCATTTTTTTTTTTGTTTGTTTGTTTTTGAGACAGAGTCTCACTCTGTTGCCCAGGATAGAGTGCCATGGTGTCAGCCTAGCTCACAGCAACCTCAAACTCCTGGGCTCAAGCGATCCTCCTGCCTCAGCCTCCCAGATAGCTGGGATTATAGGTATGCACCACCATGCCCAGCTAATTTTTTCTATTTTTAGTTGTTTGGCCAATTTCTTTTTATTTTTAGTAGAGACAGGGTCTCGCTCTTGCTCAGGCTGGTCTCAAACTCCTGAGCTCAAATGATCCACCCACCTCGGCCTCCCAGAGTGCTAGGATTACAGGCGTGAGCCACCGTGCCTGGCCAAAGCTCTGCATTTTTGCTTATGTTCAGGAAATTTGGATTTTTGAGATGAAAGAGTCTGCTATTTTTCCTCCTTTGCTGGCAAAGTAATAAACTTCTCTTTCCTTTTCCTCAAACCATTTGTTCTCATTTTTCTGATGGGGCCTGGAGGACAAGTGCTGAGCTGAGCTTTCAGTAACAAGATTATGGGTGTGAGCCACTGCGCCCAGCCTAAAGCAAATCTTTATTTATATCATATGCTTGATATACTGATGGAAGTAAAATTAATTCTGTTGAATAGCTTGCTGAATTTTGAGGGAATATTTAGGAAATTTTGAAGTATACACAGAAACACACATGGCTCAGACATTAAGATATTGAAGACAATCTTTGAAAATAGCATAATTTATAAATGGAGGAGCCACCTTTTCAGCTTGCAAACTTCAAAGCTCTATGTCAATTGAAGAGACAAATCTTTACTTCTTTACCTTTTCTTTTGAAAAGGCAGATTGCTGGTAATTCCATGAAAAAGTGGTCTATTATTTTTGGTGAATATGAATTGATTTTGCTAATATGCAGAAACCCCACTTTGTCAGATTTGTTTAGACTTTAGTATGAGTGAATTTTTAAAATTTCTCTTCTGCTGTGTTAAAAATGACTGTAATGATTTTTTCTCATGCTGATTTTTAAGTGTTTAAAGGAAAACAACAGTTGATAGCTCATCAAGGCATATGAGACTCCCCTAAGAGTTGACAACTCCCCTTTTGAGAATGCATTAGGCAAACACTTCCATTTCCACTAGAAGGTGTCATTAGGGGCACTTAAGCAAAGAAAACTGCTAGGAGCAAAAACACCTCAGAGAATTTCTGTAAAGACTCTGATGCACCCATTGCCACATATTTTAAAATGACATATCACTCAAAGAGCAACCTCATTAATAGATCATTTGGATTATCATGAGTCATGATGAACTCGTAATATTATAACCCAACAAGTTGCTTTATTACAGCAATATAAAAGACTTTTTGTCTTAAAGAGCAGTCTTATTTCCTTTTCTCTTGGATGCCACTGAAATTTATAGTGTCTAGGGCAAGAGACAGAAGGAATAAAGTGTTTCAGGAAAAAAGAAAAACTGTTACATGAAGGCATTATCAGAAATGATGAGAAATGGAGTAAGCCAATATTTCTAATTCAATTATAGTTGAAGAAGATGGCTCTGAATAAGCTCTCCTCCAGAAGGAAAATGTGTTCATGATAATAACTAATATGTCCTTAATACTTTCAAGGGAAATGACTATGTGGTGCTCCTAATTGTGTGCTACAGTCTGTTGAAGGAGCTCAGATAATTTCACCCCAAAATATGACTCCTTGGAATAAAGAGTATTTTGAATTAAAGGCACTTAGATATCCACAGGCTTTGGAAGAGGCTTTCTTTCTATCTTCATAAAACCAGACCCTTCTAGAAGAACAATCAACTTCCCTTCCCCTCCCTGTTATCTCAATATGTTACTGGAAATAAAATCAAGAATGCAACCAGAACTGGCCTAAGCCATTTTAAGATAACACTTGTCTCTCAGGTTCATTTAGTTTCCAAAGAGAATCATTTATAGGTCAATCTATTTCTCCTCATCCATTCAGCCTCCTAAGTATCTATTCATCCTCCCTAATAACCATTTATTGCCACTCAACAGAATTACCTGTATTTCTCATTTCCCCCTCCCCTCTAAAATGAGGATATATAAATTTCTGGACCCTACTGGGATATTGAATAATCACTCTGTGATTCTCCCCATGCGCACAGTAAATAAATTTTTAATCTCTTTCTCTTGTTAATCTGCCTTAGTGTGAGTTGAGCTTTTAGT
Source organism: Indri indri (assembly GCA_004363605.1). Taxonomy (NCBI): domain Eukaryota; kingdom Metazoa; phylum Chordata; class Mammalia; order Primates; family Indriidae; genus Indri; species Indri indri. The sequence continues at coordinate 26,212 of RJWJ010021275.1, forward strand.
GAATCTTCCAGGATGAAGGGAAAGTTTCCCCTCCCTCCACAATTTTATGTAATTACATATATAATATACTTACAATTATTTTTATGCCTGTGTGTATATATATGTGCATTATATATATAATATCTATGTATTACATATATATAATATGTATAAATAAATTTTATGTAAGTGCTAAAGTAACTCTGTGTTTTGGGCATTATCACTGCCACATAAAAGACATTCCCAAAATAATATAGCTAGTAAATTGATGAAGTGGAGTTTCATGCAGGTCTCTTTGGTTCCAAAGTCTATAGTCTTTACATCATATTGCTCTTACTTGCTTTCGTTTGCCTCTTTACTTCTTTTCTTTCTGTTTCTTACTCAGACAAAGGTAGGAAAGACTATAGGTGAAGACTCTTAGACCAATCAGATTATTTTATCCCTAAGGAAGATCCATATTCTTACTTTTAACTCTTTCTCTCTTCTCCCTTTTTTCTTCCATCCAAAAATAATTGGTCTTTACTCTTGTAATGGAGTGAATTGTGGCCCAAAAATAGATATGCCCAGGTCCTAAACCCTGGAAGCTGTGGCTGCCATCACATTCAGAACAAAGATCTTTGTACACATGCTTAAGATGAGGACCTTGAGAGAAGGTGCTTACTTTGGATTATCCAGGTGGACCTTGGATGTAATCACATGTAACCTTTTAAGAGAGATGGAGATATCTCCCTCTGGGCTTTTCAGTCTAGGGGAAGACAGATATACAGAAGAGGAAGAGGCAAGGATGTAATAGAAAGGATGGACTGAAAAAATGAAAATAAAAAAATGTGTATTCTGTCTCTCACTGAAACTGGCTTCCCTGCCCAAGGCTGGAGACTGGGTGGGCCAGAGGAGTGTTTCCTTTATTCTTTGCATTGCAGGAGATAAGGAGGACCTGGGAGGAATTCCTGGGGATCCTGGGCAGCTCTCACTGGCTCCAGACAAGTTGAGGATCTCAACAGATTCCGGAGATGAAGGGATCAGAACCATCAATAGTGGTTGACAACACCCTGAACCTGAGAACCCTCCCCTTTAAAAGCTCTGCATTTTTGCTTATGGTGGAAGAAAAACTGGAGTTTGGGATGGTAGTCTGCTTTTTTCCTCCCTTTGCCAGCAAAGAAATAAATCTCTTTCCTCCTCTTCAACTACTTGTCCTCGATCTTCTGATTCAGACTCATGGACAAGTGCTGAACTTTTGGTAACAATGAGACCACTGAGACAGAGGTTGGTATTAGGCAGCCATAAGCCAAGAAACTCCTAGGACCCCCAGAAGCTGGAAGAGGCAAGAGATGTATTGTTCCCTAGAGCCTTGGGCAGAATATGCCCCTATTGACACTTTGATTTCAGACTTCTGGTCTTCATAACTGTGAGAGAATAAATTCTGTTGTTTTAAGCCAACACGTTTGTGGTAATTTGCTATAACAACCACAGGAAACAAATGCAATTCCTTTCTTTTTGATTCTGAAATTGTTGGCCAGGGAAATTGTAATGTAAAAACACTGCATGCTCATCTCTAGCTCTGTGAAATTATTGGAAATATAGATAAACTCCGGGAAACATTGGAGCATTTTATCTCAGCATAAGCCTATATAAAGTTCCTGAGAGTCATGTAGTCTGTATTTTTCCACCCTACTGTCTCCCAAGATAATCTGATTTTTGGAATAAATCCTGCAATCAATAGATCTTTGTTGAGTAAATCAACCTGATTCTGCAGTGGCTTTAGCAGGACTGGAACATTATAGGAAAGAATAAAAAGTCACTTATTCTGAGAGAAGTGTTAATTCTCACCTGGATTGTCAGTTGGGTGCTAAGACCTGCTCTGACATGTACTTCA
>RJWJ010021276.1:0-28047 GCA_004363605.1 Indri indri
GCCAAGCAGGGAAAAAGTGTGTATTATCAGGTTGGTTGCCAAGATGAGTGACTGGGGCTTGATTATGTGGAATCTTCTGAGGAACCTTATAAAATACTCTAAAACTATCCACTCAGAGGATGAAAGGGGGAAACATGTATCTGTGTTTCCTATTGGTCCAAGATGGCCCCCCAGGCATTGACTTTCCCATATTCATTCACGAGTACTAGGCGAATTTCCACAAGCATCTCACTGCAATGTCAAGAAACCCAGGTCAAGATGTGAGTTGTCAAGGCAGGCCCATACCTGTGTGAAACTCCTTGAAGTCGCCACAGAACTATTTACATAGTGTCTGCAGTCAGAAGTGGGGCCAAGAGCATTTGAAGTGGCACATAGGAAATTTCTCACTCACAGATCAAGGGAAGAAAGGCAGCAGAAACATAAGGAAAAATCACACACTGTAAGACCATATGGGGTGCGCCCCAGAAGTGATTTAAAAAAAAGTGATGTTGCAAGAATATTCAGTCTGAAGCAAGTACAATGAGACAAGAGACTGGAGAAGTAGATTGAGCTTTAAATACCATGTTAAGAAATTTGAAATGTATTCTACAATCAGTGGTAAATGAATGATTTAAAAGGATATAATACTTGCAAATGGTTCAAGAATCAAGATAAGAGATAAGGTTTGAAAGCAGTAATGAAAGGGGAGGGAGAAGATAACTATTTGAAAGGTGAGATTTCTGCTTCAGGAAATGATGTATCAAGTCAGCAGCTCTGATATGGGGGAGATTTTGCTCCTAAGGAACATTTAAAATGACCAGACACATTTTGTTTGTCACTACTGGGAAAGGGAGGGTGCTACTGATAGTGGGTAGGGCAAATGCTGCTATATATGCAATGCACAGAACAGTTGTCAATGACAAAGGATTATTCAGCCACAATGTCAATGATACCAACGTGGAAAACCACAGATTAGGTACTTTGGCACAGTTAAAGGATATAGATATACTTACACATATATATCTATACCTATAAATATATATTTACATATGTAAAGCCTGAAGGCATTGGAGAAATAAAATGTAGTAAGGAATTATTAGGGCAAGATCCAGTAACAGCAGAAATACTAGAGAGGCTAAGATTTTTTATTGTTCTGCTGTTGAAATAAACTTGCTGAGAACATACATCTTAACCCATGAACATGATATCATTCTAAATTTATTTATGCTTTCTTTAGTGGAGCTCAGCAGCGATTTGTAGTTTTCAGTATAGAGGTCTTTCATTTTTTTTTTAGTATCTTCCTAAGTATTTTGTGTTTTATGATGCTCTTATAAATGATTTTTAAATTTCACCTTCAAATTGATGTATTAGTATAAAATTGAATTTGTATTGACTTTACTAAATGTACTTATTAATTCTAGAATTACAAACCTTGTAAATCTAATTTTCTCCAGTGGATTTTTTCTGTAATCTTATTTTTGGACTATTAAAGGCACCCTGTCACATACTATAATTACTCACTCTGATCAGTTATTTTCAGAAATTTTTGATAGCGAAAACTTTATTCAAATGACATTTCGACTGGTTGCTCCCAAAATATATCAGATAAATCAGATTTTCTCTGGCTTAAACTGGTGGGAGGAATTTGTGTGGGATGGGGATAGCAAACCTTGCCTGCTCAGTCAAGCAACCCCCGGCATGGATTATGTGAGAACTTGGCAGAGCCCTCAAAGGTGCCAACAAACATAGCTACAAAACTCTAATCCAGGTTTGGAGGGTCCTACATTTATAGTAAAAATTTAAACTCCAGGAAATTGTCAAATTTCTATATTTCTTGAATAAAACATTTTTATTGAATAATAATACAGAGAAAGATAAGTAAAACTCTCCAAATGGGACTACTTTGAAAATAGCATAAGAAAACACAAGTAAAATGGGTGACTTTGAGTACAGGCAAAACTTGGAGTAGGAATCAGAAATGGTCAATGATTTCAGAAAAGTTCAAATTTCATATTAAAGGAAAGAAAATGTAAGAGGAAAGAAAATACAGAGGGAACACACACACATGCATACAAACCCCTCCATCCATAGAAAGATAGAAGTAGCAGAAGCTTTTGAGTTCATGGTAAAATATAAATCCTTTTGCAAATTTACACTACTATGTGATCTTAGCCAACCACCTTAAACTCTCTAATCCTTAATTGGTTTATCTGTAAAATAAGTTTTTTTGAGGCTACATGAGTAAAACATTTGCCATTGTGTCTGGCACTCAGTAACAGCCTAATTACAGGTTTCTTTCAGATGAAAAGATGTTTTTCTTTTGATTTAGCATCATTCCACATAAGGCTACCTTTCCACCATTGTAAATGCATAAACTAAATGGTAATGGTGACCTTGTGTACATTTGATTTTTAGAAATTATGGCATAATAGCAAAAGTGTTCATGCCATATAAAAAAATCAATTCCAGGTAGATTAAAAACCTAACTGTGAAAGGGAAAACCATAAAGCTTTTAGAACATAATATGGAAGACTATATTAATGTCCTTGATAGAAAAAGATTTCTTAAAACACAAAAAGTTGTAACCACAAAGAAAAAGATTAATAAATCCAATGATGTTAAAATTGTGTCCATAATTTTGCCTTCCTTAAAAGACAACCATTTTTTTTAAAAAAAGTAAAAATCCATGGAGTAGAAGAAACTGTTTGCAACACATACAGCTGATGAAGGACGTTTATCCAGATTTTATATGAAGAAAACTTCTAAAAAGACCAATAGAAAAAGGTAAAAGACTTAAAACAGACATTTCACAAAAGAGGAAGCCAAATTACCAATAAACGTATAGAAATGTGCTAAACTTCAGTACTGAAGAAAATGATACATAATAGTATTTTTCTTAATATTAAAATGTATTAACAAGGATATACAACTACAAGAATTCTCATACATGGCTGGAAGGATTACAAATTAATACAACTTCTTTGGTAAACCATATATCATAATCTAGCAATTCTGAAGAAGTATTCCCTTTGATTCAGAAATTTCACCTCTGTGCATAGTGCACAGATATAAAAACACTTGTTTGCAATAGGTACAAGAAAAAAAAGTAATTGTTCGTAATCGTCAAATACTGGAAAAAACCCATGGGAAATACATTGTAGGTATATGAATAGAGCATACCACAGATACGGCAACATTAGTTTATCTAAAACACATTGTTTTGAACAACAAAAAAAGGCAAATAATAAAATAGCATAGACACTGAGTTCATATAAAGATCTAAAAAGGCAAAATGAAACTATGTCTTTTAAAAATATACACTTAGGTGACAAAACTATAGAAGATCTCAAGATAATCTTTGTAAATGAGTTAGGATAGTGGTTGCCTGGGAAGGATTGGAAAGAAACCTGTGATTCAGAAGGTGTATCAGCCCAGATCTAAACAACTATAACAGAGGGGTATAATTACAGACATCTAAGCAGAATTCTGAAGAATACCGTTGGATTGAGAGAGTATTCAAGGAAGGACAGACTGGAAAGAGGTGCTCCTTCCTAAGACTGGGGTTCAAACCTCCTTGTAGAAGGTGTAGTTGCAGCCCACAGGATGATGAAGTTTACTAAGTTGTCCAAACCAAAGTTGGTCCACATTAACTGGACAAGTAGAAAACACCCCTGTGGAGTGCAGGAGGGCCAAGATTGTCCAATAATCGCAAAAAGGGAATTCAGGCATCACCATATTGAGAGCCCACTAGTCAGCAAGGTGGCCCATGTTTACAAACCACGCTGTAGGAGAGGGAAACCCAAGGCGCACACTGGAATCAGCGAGAGAAGCCCCTTTCCTCCTGCAAAATTCTTCCAGCGCCCTCTATCGACAACGCTTAATATTGTGCTTGCAGCAAAGAAAAAAATGCTCAAAGCTTCCTTATGGCAGAGCAGATAAAACAGGGTGGGTTTGAATGTGAGAGGAAATCAATTGATAACCAGCACAGAAGGGACAGAGAGAGATTTCTGGGATACCACTGATGTACTAGCATTTTATTTGAGTGATAGACAAGTGTTCTCATTACAATTATTATTAAACTGCAAACTAAGACATATGCATGTATGTTGTATTTCATAATAAGATGTTGATTTTAAAAAGCCAAAAACATCTTTGCTAAGCCACTTAGTGTCTTCTGATCTCGAATTCATCGTCCTTAAATTTTGAAATGGTAGTATCTTCCCAGTTATATAAAGTGATTTCTGTTTTAAAGAAAAATGGAAAAGGAGGAAAATAAATAAGGTAATATGTGCAAAAATGTACTGAAAGACATGAAAAAATGTATAATCCAATATAAGGAATTATTAATTTGCCAACAGTTTTGAAAAGTCCTCTTTTCGAAGTGTATTAGTAATTTCCAGAGAAACAAAGCTAATAGTATATGTCTTATTTGGATAAATTTCTTTCTAGATATATGTATATATATATATAGTTATATATCTCTATATGAAATACATGTGTGTATATACACACAAGTATCCTGTAGATATCTCTTTCTAGATATAGACATCTACATTTATTATATATTATTTATACATTATATATATATGTATATTTTTATATATATACACACAAACACACACAATTGACTCTTGGACAACACGGGTTTGAATGGTGTGCGTTCACTTACACGTGGACTTTTTTCAATAAAAGTTACATCAAGTATGTCTACCTCTCCCGCTTCCCTTCCACCTCCACCACTTCTACCTCTGCCAACCCGAGACAGGAAGATCAACCCCTTTTCTTCCTCTTCTGCCTCAGCCTACTCAACGTGAAGACAAGGAGAATGAAGACCTTTGCGATGACCCACTTACGCTTAATGAATAGTAAATGTATTTTCTCTTCCTTATGATTTTCTTAACATTTTCTCTTCTTTAGCATACCTTATTGTAAGAATACAGTATATAATACATATAGAAAATATGTGTTAATCAACTGTTTGTTATCAGTAAGGCTTCTGGTCAATAGTAAGTAGGCTATTAGTAATTATGTTTTGGAGGAGTCAAAAGTTATGCTAACACTTTGAGAGGCTGAGGTGGAAGGATCCCTTGAGGCCAGGAGTTTGAAACCGGCCTGAGTAACATTGTGAGACCCCATCTCTACAGAAAAATTAACTGGGTGTTGTGGTGCATCCCTTTAGTCCCAGCTATTCGGGAGGCGGAGGCAGGAGGATCACTCGAGCCTGAGTTTGAGGTTGTAGTGACCTATGATGATGCCACTGCACTCTCACCCAGGCAAGAGAGCGAGATCTTGTCTCGAAAAAAAGAAAAAAAAAAAATGCCAATTTTGACTACACAAGGGGTCAGCACTCCTAACCCTCGCATTATTCAAGGGTCAACTGTATATAGAGAAAGAGATTTATTATAAGGGATAACTTCACATAATTATGGAAGCTAAGGAGTTCCATAATATGCTGTCTGGAAGTGGAATACCCAGGAAAGTTGGTGCTATAGTTCCAACACAAGTCCACAGGTCTCAGAACGAGGAGTATTCATTCATTCGTTGGATTGGTCTAAGTCCCAATCCAAAGGCAGAAGAAAACCTGCAATGTCCCAGCTGAAGAGGTCAGGCGAAGAGAGTGAATTCTCCCTACCTCCACCTTCGTGTTCTATTCAGCCCCTCGAAGGATTGCATGATGCCCACCCTCATTGTGGAAAAGCAGTGGGCTTTACTCAGTCTACGAATTCAAATGCTAATTTCATCCAGAGGCAGCCTCACAAACATACCCAGAAATAATGTTTAATCAGATATTTGGGCACGATCATGTTCTAGTCAAGTTGACACATAAAATTAACCATTACTAAAGCGCATATTTATTTATAAACTGATATTATTGCCAAAACATACCAAGAGTTTAGCAGTCTGCTGCTGTTCTATTAATGGAGAATCTAGAGTACATACACAATTATTAACTCAAAAAAGTAAATGTTTTTTATTGTCTGATAAATATATTTTTCAAGCTATAAGTGACCTAGAAATTACCTAGTCCAGCCCTTAATTTGTAAATATGGAAATATTGCTGCCAGAAATGTTACTGTTTTAAGCTGGTAAATTCTAGGGTCAGAATTGGAACCTAAATCTCCTTACATACAATTCATGTTCATCTCTGAAGGCCATGCTTAGGATCTTAAGAAATTCGTGAGTTTGCAGAAGGTTTTATGAGTAGGAATGGAGGCAGCAGCTATTGTCTACTTCCGTTTTTACTTATTTGATTTCTCTTCATTTGAGTGGGTTTGAAGCTAAAATTTATTACAGACTGGTAGCCTCTGGCAGTGCGAGAGGAAGATGAGCCTGCCATAGTAGAATAAAAAATGAAAAGTGTGATAGGATGTAATGAAGTAAAAAAAATCCTTGCCCAAAGCCCAAATAAACTGTCAGTGTTGGGTGCTCACGGCTTGTTGGGTTGTGCTTAGATGGGAGCAAGTGAGATCAGTACAGTGCTGAGTGAACCTGCTGTTATTCAAGTTTTCAAAATCATATGTCTACGAGTTAACATAAAGAATGAATAGCAATACAATGTGCATTTCATTACGATATTTTGCCTTAGTTAAAATTCGTTTTAAAGCAAATATCTGAAGCAAAGTTGAAGCTTGTCTTCTATTTACATATCTAAAAATAATAAATTTTGAACCAATTCTACCACAGTTCATTAATAGTTTTAACAAAATGCACTCACAGACAATATTAATTAAATTCTCACTGAAAATTGAATGTAGGCTATTTGAGAAACCTGAACAGAAAGTCTTTCTTAAAATCAGAAGCCCCAAGTCCTCTAAGTTTTGACTCGTGTAAGAGCTATTTCCTTGAAATAGCTCCAACATCTTTCATTACCTGTGGAATATAAAATGCAGCCATTCGGCAGCTGGATGACAGTGATAAAGTGCAAACTAATCGTGTTCACCCTCTGCACTAACCCTGATGTACCTGGCCTTTTCAAAACAGGAAGGCTAATGTCTAACAAGTCATGTAAAAGTCAGAGTGAATGAACCTTAAAGTAAACTCAACATAACATCCTTTGCATTTCAGTTTTTCATGAAATATCTTCACTTTAAGTTCAGTGTCAAAAGCCAAAAGACAATAATTCTGGGTAAGTTTTGAGCTGTGTGTTAACCAGAAAACAATCCAGTAAAAAGAAAGTTGAATCGCTTGCTGTCACTTGGCAGTTTTAGCACTTGGTTTTTGCTTTGGTAATCAAGATGCTGGTAATGTCTTCAGTACACTTTCCCTGAAGTTAGAGTTAAATAATTTTTAGTCAAAAGTTAGATCAGGAGTTTATGGAAATATTATATAAATTAGTTTCATTGTAGAAGATACTGGAAATTGAAGTCTTACTTCTTGAATATCTACTATATACAAATGGTTTTGTATTTATTACATGCAAAATTAGTATACACATGTTGCAAGGTAGATATATTTACATTTTTTCTCAATTTTTTCAATTATCCCATTAACCAACAAGGCAACTGAAGTTCAGAGAAATAAAAGATTTTCTCAAAGTCATGAATTAAGTAAGTGGAAAGTCCTATATTTGTTCATGTTTTTGTTTTGTTTTAAATATATAACACATCTCCTCTTGGTGGAAAATGAGATATGCTATTAGTCACTACATTTAGAGCAGTAAGAGATGCATAGTACATATGTTTGGTTGGTTAGTATGCCCATATATTTGTCTCCTTCTCTAACAGAAAAAAGGGTCTATATCACACTTTTGGGACTAAAATGAGTGGAAAGGGGGGAGGTTGTCAGAGATGATATACTAGAGAAGAAAGGGTGATTGAAAAAATGGGATATAAGATTAGTAAACCAGGACTTAGGTGATCTGAAACCCAAGGCAGATCAGCCTAAGAAAATAGAATTAGGAAAAAAAGATTAGGACTTCAGAGGGAAATAAAATGCTTCCTCAGCTCTGACTTAATCAGCCTAAGGGTTTTATAGTTGTGATTTGTTTCTTTCCACTTCCTTCCTTTAGAGACCTTTTAAATATTTAAAGGCCTTGTGCATTCTCCTTTAAACAGAAACTTCAATAGAGAAAAGGCTAGGGTTTGATCTTACAATAATTGCAAGTTATGGTTTGCCACTCACATTCTTAGGAGAAGATTTAAAAAGTCTTATTTCCTTAGGATGTGGATGGGTATGGTTTTTCTTTCAGAAATCTGATACTTCAAGAGGTTGATTGGCTAAGTGCTGTGTTTTCAGTTTATTTTATACTTCAGAGTCCTCCAAAAGGAACCATGGTAAATGTTCTTCACAATCGACTTTAATATTATGATTATTAAGAATAAAGTTTTATATTTTTAGATTCATACTCAATGAACCCAATCATGTACATTCCTCAAAGCATCCACCAAATGATTAACAAATAAGTAATCAGACCCTATGTGTTACAGTGGAATTTCATATATTTTAAATATATACAGTGCTTTTTATATTGCTTAAAATGGTAAGAACTTGGGATGGTTAATGAAGTTAAGGATGAGTAGAGTGATTTTTAACTTGGGGCAATTTTACCCCTCCAGGGACATTTGGGCAATGATTGGAGGCACATTTGGCTGTCGCCCCAATAAATCCGATCCAAAATGTCAATAGCTCCAAGGTTGAGAAACCACAGTCTAGAGGATGATTAAAAGATATGCTACAAAGGTGCAGAGTCACACACAATCGCAGAGTTAAATTGGGCTGTGGGATAGCTGTGACCCTGGGAATCCCATTTGCCCTGTTCCCACAGAAAAGCCAATCACTGTATTGCTTAGAAGACAGTTTGACATAAATCAGAAGGGTAAACCTTGAGGCTCCTAGTTCTATCAGTGGGATTCATCTAATTAAACATACAAGCAAAATTCAAAATAAGAACTAAGAATGCTATTGGTGTAATTTACAGATACATAGAGAGCGATTCATAGGATCCCTGAGTCAAATGGAGTTCATAGATTCAGAATAGAGCCTTCAATTTTATTTCAAGATGAGAGCTTAGAAAGCTGCCTCCCTCTTGCTAATTCTCTAATATGAAAAAACAAAGCATAATTATTTTCCCATTGGAATTATTTTGCACAGTAAAGTAAGTAGTCTGAGTTGTATAAACATACCCTTTCCCTTTGAGACCTAGTAAAGTAAAATTGAATAAATGTGTTTTTGTTACCTGTAAAATGACACTTTCTCTAGGTATTGGTGATATTTTAATTTACTGCAATGTTTAGATGTCTTAAAATGGCCATTTATCATTTTTAAAAAGATACATTTTGTAAAAATATTTTGCGGTTGAATGTCATTTTAAATATTTTTATTTTACATAAATTGGTTATTATGCAAAAAAGTGCCTATTAAGAGTATAAATAACTATGAGTCATGTGAATCAGTATTTTCTTAAGGGGTAGAGAACATTCCAGATCTGGATAATAAACTTATTTAGTTAAGTGATGGCAATAAACTGATATTTCTTAGAGATTCTCAACATTTCCACAAGGTTTTGTTGTGTTTCCTAACCATTGGTCAATACTGTTTTTCTTTAGAATTACAGATATCTGGATCTGGTATGGAAGAAAAGTTTCTGGTTATATCATGCTACATAAGTACATGTTTTTGTTTGATGGGGAGTGTTTGTATTGTTTAGTTTAGGTTTTCATTTTGTTTTCTTTTCAACCAAAGAGAAGGAAAATATGTAAATGCTATTCCAAGATTGTACAGGGAAAAAAACACAGAGATAAGAAGCAGTATCTGTCAAATAGATGTTTAAGTCATCCGAGTGAATCACCAACACCAGCCTAGTGCATTTTCTTCTGCTTTGACAGGAATAGACAAAGTATTAATGAATAGAATCACATTGCTACACTCAGAGTTGTTGATATCCCTTCAAGAAATAAAAACAAACATGTTCTTTCTTTCTTCAGTTAATCATTTTTAGTTTGATATATAGATTTACAAACACTGAGAACCTGTGGACCTTTTCTAAAGTGAGAAGGATCTTGAGTTCAGCCTCTCTCAGGTGGAAAATTAGTGTTTCAAAGTTCAGGACAATTCTGTAGCACAAAATGTCATTATATAACCATTTTATTAGAAGTAAATTATTTCTAAATACAATCTTTATTAACCATCATATGCTGAGTTCTTACTCTGTGGTAATTGTTCTGTGTACATTATTTCTATTAATCCTATATTCATGTAAAAACCTATCAAATAGGTACTATTATTATTATCTGGATATTACAGATGAGAAAACCAGGGTACAGAAAAGCTAAGTTACTTACTTAACACCAAATAGTTAAGTGACAGAGGTAACTGTGAATCCAGGTCTACCTGACTCCTGAATTTGCACCCTTAATGATTACACTCTACTGTCTCTCAATCAAGAAGCATGACCATGGGTGACAGAACAAGAAAACAATCTGGATGATATCTGAAAGCTAATTAATGGTTTGGAGCAACACTATAATTATTTCCGTAAATTGTACTGTCAGAGAAACTATAATAATTGTGAGGGAGCTAGGAAATTTTATCCCAAAATACGACTCTTGGTATAAAGAATATTTTGAATTAAAGGCCCTTAGTGTTCGACAGGCCTTGGGAGGGGCTTTCCCTCTATCTGGAAAAGCCAGATGGACCCATCAAAAAGAACAACCTACTTCCCTTCTCCTCCCTGTTATTCCAATATTTTACTGGAAAGAAGATCAAGAATGCAACCAGACTTGGCCTGAATCATTTTAAATATAATACCTGTCTCTCAGGTTAATTTAATTTGCAATGAGAATCATTTACAAGTCAACTTGTTTTTCCCATCCATTCATTCTCTCAAGTATCTATTCATCCTTCCTAGTAATCATTTGTTGCCCCTAAACAGAATTACCTATATACCTCATCTCTCCCTCCCCTCGAAAATGAGGGTATGTAAATTTCTGGCCCCCACTGGGATAATAGGAAATCGCTCTGTTTTTCTTCCTGTGGAAATGATAAATAAATCTCTTTCTGATATTAATCTGCCTTATTGTAAGTTGATCTTTCAGTGAACCTTCAGTGTGAAGGGGAAGATTCCCCTCATTCCCATAACTGCTATGCAGAATTCTTAGAAAAGGATGTCTATATAATGGTATGCATGTTAGTCGTTTTTAAGAAAAGCAAACAATTTCAGATTCACAACCATGTTCTCTATTCTTTGTATATTAGGGCAACTTTTACCTATTAAAAAGCTATAGACTGGGCTGGGAGCAAATATTATATATCTAAATTTTTAGAGAAATAAATAGAATCAAACCAAGGAAAGATTGTAACATCATTTGGAATTCTGACCTTCTTATGCTTTGGCCCTTTGGCTCATCAAGCTTCTACATCTACCCTGGATTCCAGCAGTGAAAATATCTGCCCCTATCTCCTCTTGTACTCATCTCTTCCCCAATTTCTGACTCTGCATGAGAATCCCAGGCAAGGAGAATCAGCTGTTAACCCTATTTGCAAACATCTCCATGGGATCTTTGAACATTCAAGACACCACTCTAACTCTATCTTTTGTTTTCTCAGTGTGTTTTTTAGTAGATAGCAGTTGAAGAGTCACCTAGGTCTCTTTATATGTCTAATAAAGTTTCAACTATCAGGGCAACAATAATGCATGGCCCTATTGAAGGTATTATAAACACATACCAGTGCCAGGATATGCCAACAAACCTTCATTTAGATTTTCTAAAAGACATAGAGAATTAGCATGACCAGACATGTAGCTTTTAGAAATTTTAAAGGATACCAAGTGCCCAAACTTGGATTGATAGTAATCCAAGTGGTACACTCATGTATGTATGCATGTATTATTAAAATTTATGTGATTGTTCACTTTAACATAATAAACATTTGTGAACATACTACCCCAAATGAAGGCCAGATTCTTGATTGTAATTTATTTCCAGCCGTCTGAGCTTCACCTCTGCTGTTCACCTGCTTCCTCCATTGCTTGTATTCAAAGAAATCATTATCTGCATTCTTGCTTTCATCATTCTCTTGCTGTCTTTTTAATATAGTTTTTTAACTCATATGCCACACTGAAGAGTATATGATTTTGGTGGTTGTTAACTTTATTAAAGAGGATATTTTAATATATATAGTTCAAGATATTCTTCACTTAATAATAAACCATTAAAGTTTCTATGCATTATTGCTATAATTTGTTTCAATTTATTGTTACATATCCCATCATATAAATATGCAATTTATTCATCTACTCTCTTGTTGATGAGCATTTGTGTTGTTTCTAAGGTTTTGCTGTTGTGAACTGTGTTGCTATAAACACTCTGGTATATGTTTTCTGGTATACATGTACATGAGTTTCTATGGCTTTATGTAGTATATAAGATTAGAATTGCTGGTTCATAGGGTATGTCAATGTCTAAACTTTCAAGATAATACCAAAGTTGTTTTAACATTTCACAGTTTCACCAGCAATCTGTAAGAGACATAGGTGTATATAACTTCCAACACAGGGCACAGTCAAGTTTTTTAATTTTTTTGTCAATATAATGAGACTAAAACGATACTCAGCTCATCCTTCAAAGTGAGGTATCACAAGGATGAAAAAACATGCACCACATGTACTCGCCATCAAATTGGTACTAAATGATCAACACTAAGGTGTTCACATGGTAGTAATACTGGGTGCCAGTCAGGGGGGTCGGGGTGGGGGTAAACCCACAACTAATGGAAGAGGAACACCCTGTATAGGGGAGGCACACGCTTATAGCCCTGGCTTGGGCAGGGCAAACAGCATGACATGTAACCAAAATGTTTGTACTCCCATAATATCCTGAATAAATAAAAATAAAATAAAATAAAATAAATAAAACAAAACGATACCGTTAGGTCCGGAGCCGAGAGAGAGAGACGAAGCCTCATGTGTAGCAAAACGCTGTTTATTTTGAGCATCTGGGTACAGATACTCAAAAAGCAAAAAAGCCAAAAAGCATCCAACCTGAGGGAAGGGAAAACCTTGGGTTTTATAAAGGGTTTTTCCGGGGGGAGGGGGGAAGGGGAGAAATGAGTAACACCTGCAGGGACGGGGCGGGGCTAACTTTGGGTAGCTATGAGTAACACCTGCAGAGACAGGGGAAGGGCTCGCCTGACCAGGAGAGAGAGGGAGGGGCAAACTTCATCCTTATCAGGGGGGATAGGAATGCTGGGGGTGGCTGCAGCTGTCTGTGGTCAAAGTTAGATTATAACCTTGGACTGTTCACACTCCTGCGGCTTTTGTTTCACAGGCTTTATGACAATTTTCGGATTCCCACCTAGAACAAACCTAATGGATACCTCACAGTGGTCTTGATTTATATTGCCCTGACCACGGATGAGGTCAATTTCTAATATATTTACTAGCCATATGTATTTTCTCTGATGTAAAATGCCTTTTAACGTTTTTAATCCCTCTTTTTTCCATTCAGTTGTTGATGCTATACCTACTGATTTGTATTTCTTTAGCTAGTCTTGATAACATTTCTTAGCTGGCTGTGTTATTGCTGATAACTTTCCTTCATTTATAACTTATGTTTTCACTTAAGATTACTTTTGACAAGCCAAATTTCTTAATTTTAATATTGTCAAATATTTTCAGTGCTTTTTTGTGCCTAAAATATGTTCACCAATATGTTCTACTAAGATGTTAACAGTTTTGTATTTAAGATTCAAGTCCTTAATCTATCTAGGAATTATTTTATTTTTGTGGATAGTCAGTTTCCCAGTTCCACTTACAGAATCCTCTCACCCATCTTTCTTGATGAGAAAGGCCATCTCTGATGTACCTACAGTTCTATGAGTACGTGAGTCTAGTTCTTACATCTCTATTTCATTGGCCAGTTTTCTCTCTGTGTGCCAGTCACACAGTCTTTATTATTAGAGTTTAAAATTAAGTCCTGATAACTAGTATGAATAAATGTACAATAAACTTAATTCTTTATACAATAAAATATGAAATAGTCAAAATGAATGAATTATAGCTACTTGCAACAACATGCATGAACTTTAGTGATATATTGATGAAAAAAGTCCTAAATTATCACATATATATAGCATAATATTCCTTCCAATAAAGTTAAAAACAACTAAAAACATACATTTATGAATACATATAACAAAAGAAATTATATAAAGAGAAAATATAGAAAACTTCTTTTCCTCAGGCTTATGATTAGAAAATCCATAAATATAATTTACCACATTCTGAAGACATTAAAAGAGAAGAACAATATGGTTATTTCAAATAAGTGGAGGGAAAGCATTTGGTAATATTCAAGCAAAATTCATGACTAAAATAAAAACTCTTAGTAATTCTGGAATAGATAGGAACATTGTTCATCTGATAAAAGTGTATTTGAAAACAAAGAGGCAGAGACTGTTGAGCCCATACCCATCCACCGCCACCCACTCTAGATACAAACATCCAGTCATGGATAAAAGTGAGGTGGAACAGAAGGCAAAACTGACTGAGTGGGCTGAGTAACAGAATTGCATGGTAGCCTGCATCAAATCCATAACTGAGCAAGGAGCTGAATTAACCAATGAGGACAAGAATCTTCTTTCAATTACTTATAAAAATGTTGTAGGTTGGCTAGTGTGGTGGCTCATTCCTATAATCCTAGCACTCAGGGAGGCTGAGGTGGGAGGATTGCTTGAGGCCAGGAGTTCAAGACCAGCTTTGGCAAGAGCGAGACCCTGTCTCTACAAAAAAATAGAAAAATTTGCCAAGTGTAGTGGTGTGCACCTGTAGTCCCAGCTACTTGGGAGGCTGAGACAAGAGGATTGCTTGAGTCTAGGAGTTTGAGGTTGCTGTGAGCTATGATGATACCACTGCACTCTAGCCCAGGTGACAGAGCGAGACTCTGTATCCAAAAAGAAAATGTTGTAGGAAGCCATAGATCATTTTGGGGAGTCATCTTAAGTACTGCAGAGAGAAAACTGGGACCAAGGTAAGAGTACATCTGCCATCAGGTACTATCTCTTTTGGAAAAGTTCTTGATCCCAGTGCTTAACAAGCAAGGGTCAAAGTCTTTATTTGAAAATGAAAGGAAACTACTAAGTTACTTGGCTGAAGTTGCTGTTAGTATTGAAAGCAATTGTGAATTGGTAACAACAAGCGTATCAAGAAGCTTTTGAAATCAGCAAAAAGGAAATGTAACTGACTCATCTGATCAGATTGGGCCATTGTTAAAACTGCTTCCACATCAAAGCAAAGAGAACTTCCCACATATTGATTTGTCCTGGTGAGAGATAAAAGAGATAATTGGTTCTAGTCACAGGTGTAGTTACTGTGGGTACTTTTAGGTTTGGAACTGAAGGCTGAAGTATAAATAGATCTCTCAATGGATAGTATATGTCGAATTATGTATATCTGCAGAATAAACAATCTAAATGTGCACACCTTTGAAATGTTCCTTTAAAGAGAGCTGTGCCCCAATTTGCTGTGGATATGGGCAGAAATGATTCATATTCCATTATTTATAAAGTTACCTGTTGTTTTCATTCATTTGTATTTACCTGCTGTATACATATTTGTATTTAAATGTTTTAGGTAACCTAAGAACAAATGTACAAGTAAAGATGCAGTAAAAATTAATTGCCTGATATCAATGAGTTCATGTATATCAATCACAGCAGTAAAATAGTGAAACAAAAATCCCACGTATTTAAATATTTTCAGATATTTTGTTTTTATGTTGTAAATACATGACTGTAAAAATTGAGAAATAACTTTGGATGATGGATAGCTTTGTTTAATGTGTTATATTTTTGTGAACAATCTAAACATAACTATTAAGAACATGTATTAAGTTAATGTAAGTGGAATAAAAGTTTTATGAATGAACTTTAAAAGAAAAGAAAACATTGCCCACTGTTGTCCCATTATTGACTTTTACTCAACATTGTAGCCAGTGTAATAAGGTGAATAGTTAGCGGCATGGGGATTAGAGAAGAGGAAATAAAACTGTCTTTTTTTTTTTTTTTTTTTACAGATGATATTATCATTTACACAGAAAATTCAAAAAAATCTACGAATTATTAGAAGGTAAGAGAGTTTTGTCAAAATAACCAGATAATGGTTAACATACAAAAGCCAATTGCATGTCTGTACACCTTCAACAAATAACTGGGATATGTAACTAGAGATAAGATACTTTTTACAATAGTGTTAGAAAATATCTACTACCTTAGAGATAATTTAAATAAAGCCAGGCAGTCCCTTCACTATGAAAATTATATAACTTTATTAAGAAATATCAAAAAAAAACCTACATAAATGGAGTGATACACTATATCCATTGATTAAAAAAAATAAATCCATAGATTTAATGCAACTTCAATTAAAAAAAGGCTGAGGAGTTTTTTTTTTTTCAGGTAACTATTAATAGATATATTATTCCAAAGTTTAGATGCAAAAATAACATGCTAAGAAGAGCCAGAGCACTCATATTCCCCTGGGGATATTTACTACTTAGGCAACTGGGATCTCGTCTATAGCCAGTTTGTGTCAAGCCCTGTGAATTCAAGGATAGTGGAGATGGATGCATCCTCAGGTGGAGAACCCTAAGGACCGGAAATTGCACCAAACAATATTCGGGTCAAGGCTTTACCCTCAATACCCAGGGACAAGCAACTTAAGGAAGAGTCACTTCTGTTATAATTCACCAGACATGATCAGCTGAAAGGGAAGAAATAGGGAAGGGATTTCTTGAGGCTAGTTAATCTCTGCCCATTTTTCTCAATTCTTTGTTCCTGCAAGACTGCTATATACCACGTTATTTTACTCCTAAAGACACTGAAATGATCAAATGTGTCACCAAATGAGCGGGTAGGCGTTGATTGTCTTACTCAAGACAATTGATAGGGAGAAGCACCGGCAGAATTCTAAGGACCCTTTCCTTATTTAATCTTCCCAGAGTTGCCCCAAGCTTCCCTCCTTTACCAGGGTCTGAAAAACAAATAGACTAATGTGGATGGACATTTAAGAGATTCCTGATGCAAGAAAAATCAACGTTTTCCATTTTGACTCTAATAGTGAATGATATAGAGTGCAGAAAACAAAATTGTGGGGACTTCCCAGGATAGGCATAATTCTCAATATATTGGCTATAACTCCCCTACACCTGCTCTATCAAGAAAGCTTATCATAAGATAAGGTGAAGACAGTTTTTCAAAAGTGAATCACACATGCACAAATCATTCAAGTATCTTAACTATTTTTAGTACAGAAGGTCAAAATTTACACACCAAAACTCAGATATGAGAAAAAATTGATTTATTTTCAATAACAGCTTTCATCTTTATTCTGGAGTTTCCATTACCATTTGATAGTGAAAAGAAACCTTAAATTTACATTTAAGGTAACTAAATCTCTTCTAGTTTAAAAAAAGTCATAATTGTATTTAAACATTTTTTGACCTCAATCCACCCATAAGAGGAAATACTATATATTTTATCCCTGTTGCCTAATACAATAGAAGTACGTATACGTATGTATAGAGACATATAGATTTAGCTCTTGACATAAAATTTGAGCTCTTGACCTCAAATTTCACTAAACAATACTTAGCACTATGTGGAATACACTTGCGTTTTTCTATTTTATGCTATTTTTAAGCCACAAATTTTTTTCAAGATATGCCAATGAATTATGGCCAGCAATTTAGAAGATACTGATCTTAAAACACTGATCTAAGGCAATGTATTTTAATCTCAATTAACTCTGGGTTTTCTATCTCCCCTTTTTCTTATCTTTTTTCTCCTGTAATAAATTCAAATTATCAAGATGTAGTAACATGAAGAGATAAGTGCTGAGCCTTGTTGCAATATTACCAGGCTATATCTGAGAAGCAAGATAGTATTACTCCAGCTTAGCACATTGTTTCTACCCCTCCTTCCCAAAAAATTAATCCCAACAAAGGGCTAACTTCATTGCTCTTATTGATTAGTTAAGATGCTGTGTCTAACAATTTGGCCCTGACTCTCTCTCAGTTTCTCTGTCTTTCCTTCCCCCAAGTCCCCCAACCCCTTCAGTGTCTTCCCCTTGACCAAAAAAAAAAAAAAAAAAAAAAAAAACCAACCACCACCACCACCAACAAAACCCATTATATTTCCCATTCTTTTCTGGTACAAACTGACCCGAAGTCTTCTCCTATATCCTGCCTTGGTCGTATTGTTTCTTTTCATAGCAAAGCCAACAAGTCCCCACCTCAAGACCTAATCATCATGGTGGAAGAAAATTAATGATAAGGGAAAAATCTTTTAATATTTCAAAACTTTATCCCACTACTTAGGGAGCAAATTTCTTATGATACATTTCATCACTCCTTATGGTACGCTATTATACAGAAGCCTTATAGTTGACAACCACTGAACAAATTCAGCACCTTCATTTTCTAGAAAGTTAATTGGGACACTGAGAGCTAAGACAGAATGATTTTCCCAAAATTGCTCCATTGATTCTGTATCACTTCTTCTTCCCTCTGTAGCATTCCAGTTTTCCAAGAGATGTGTCCAGATAACAGTCTCTTGGGCCAATTAAGGGCAAAACAATAAAATAGATAAAACAAATATGACCAGTCTTCCCTCTCCATACCTTTTTCTGTCCCTCCCTCTGCTTCCTGTCTCTATTAGCTACTCTGTGCCTTCGAACTCCAACACACACCTCTCTCCCCATCCTACTGTCTTCAAATCTTTATAAAATACTACAGTTAATAAAAATCTTTTGATATAATATATTACTTCTTCAAAGTAGAACATTTTTGTCAACATCTTGTATCCCAAAAATTCTAATAAAATATCATGGCCTGGCTCAAAATTGAAGACAGTGCTAAAAAAAAAAAAAAAAAAAAAAAAAAAAAAAAAAAAAAAAAAAAAAAAAAAAAAAAAAAAAAAAAAAAAAAAAAAAAAAACATACTGAAGCAGGAAAATGTTTGCATTACAGGCATATCTCAGATATATTGTAGGTTCAGTTCTAGACCACCTCAATAAAGTAAATATTGCAATGAATTAAGCTACATGAATTTTTTTTTATTTCCCAGTGCATATAAAAGTTATGTTTACAATATACTATAGCCTATTAAGTGTGCAAGACTGTTATGCCAAAAAATGATGTATATCCCTTAATTAAAAATACTTAATTGCACAAAAATGCTAATGATTATCTAAGCCTTCAAGGAATTATAATATTTTTGCTGGTAGTGGATCTTTCCTTGATGTGGATGGATGCTGACTGATCCCGGTGGTGGTTGCTGAAGTTTGGGGTGGCTGTGGCAATTTCTTAAAATTAGATAACAATGAAGTTTGCCCCATCGACTCTTCCTTTCATGAATGATTTCTCTGTGTAGTATGTGATGCTGTTTGATAGTATTTTACCCACAGTAGAACCTCTTTCAAAACTGAAGTCAATCCTCTCAAACCCCGCTGCTGCCTGCTGCTTTATCAACTAAAATTATATAATATTCTAAATTCTTTTTTGTCATTTTAACAATGTTTATAGTATTTTAAACAGGAGTAGATTCCATTTCAAGAAACGATTTTCTTGGTTCTTCCATAAGAAGCAACTCTTCATCTAAGATTTATCATGAAATTACAGCAATTCAGTCACATCTTCAGGCTCCACTTCTAATTCTCTTGCTATTTCCACCTCATCTGTAGTTACTTACTCCACTCAAGTCTTGAACTCCTGAAAGTCATCCACGAGGGTTGGAATCAACTTCTTCCAATCCCTTGTTAATTTTGGTATTTTGACCTCCTTCCATGAATCACACATATTCTTAATGATATCTAGAATGGTAACTCCTTTCCAAAAGGGTTTAAATTTAACTTTTCCTAGATCCATCAGAGGAATTACTATCTATGGCAGCTATAGCCTTACAAAATGTATTTCTTTGAAAAAGACTTGAAAGTCAAAATTACTACTTGATCCATGAGCTGTACAATGAAAGTTGTGTTAGCAGACATGCAAACATTAATTTCCATGTACATCTCCATCAGAGATCTAGGGTGACTAAGTGCATTGCTAATAAGCAGTAATATTTCAAAAGGAATCTTTTATTTTTCTCAGGAGTAGGTCTCAACAGTGGGCTTAAAATACTGAGTAAACCATGCTGTAAGCAGATGCACTGTCATCCAAGCTTTGCTGTTCCACTTACAGAGTACAAACAGAGTAGATTTAACATAATTTTTAAGAGACCTAGGATTTCTCAGAATGAGTAGTGAGTATTGTCTTCAACTTCATGTCACAAGCTGCAGTAGTCCCTAGCAAGAGAGTCAGCTGGTCTTGCGAAGCTTTGAATTCGGGCATTGACTCCTCCTCTCTAGTTATGAAAGTCTAAGATGGCGTCTTCTTACAATAGAAGGTTGTTTTGTCTATATTTAAAATCGGTTGTTTAGTGTAGCCACCTTCACCTATTATCTTATCTAGATCTTCTGGATAACTTGCTGCAGCTTCTGTATCAGTACTTGTTGCTTTACCTTGAACTTTTATGTTATGGAGACAGCTTTTTTCCTTAAACCTCATGAACCAACTTCTGCTAGCTTCAAACTTTTCTTCTGCAGTTTCCTCACCTTTCTGTCTTCACAGAATTGAAGAGATTTAGAGTCTTGTTCTGGATTAAACTTTGGCTTAAAGAAATATTGTGGTTGGTTTGATCTTCTATCCAAACCACTACAAGTTTCTCTACGTCAGCAATAAGGCTGTTTCTCTTTCTTATCATTTGTGTGTTCACTGAAGTAGCACTTTTAATTTCCTTCAAGAACTTTTCCTTTATATTCACAACTTGGCTAACTGGTGCAAGAGGCTTAGCTTTTGACCTGTCTTGGGTTTTGACATGACTTCTTCACTTAATCATTTCTAGCTTTTGATTTAAAGTGAGAGACACGCAATTCTTCCTTTTACTTGAACACCCACAGGCCATTGTAGGGTTACTAATTGGCCTCCTTTAAATATTATTGCATTTGAGGGAATAAGGAGGGTGAAGAAGAGGGAGAGAAATGGGGGAACAACCGATTGATGGAGCAGTCAGTACACACACCACATTTATGGATTAAGTTTGCCATCTTATGTGAATGCAGTTCATGGTGCCCCAAAACAATTACAATAGTAACATAGAAAATCATGAATCAGTTTGAAATATTTTCAATAGCTTTAAAAATGTTGAAATATTACAAGAATTACCAAAATGTGACACGGAAAATGGAAATGAACACACGCTGTTGGAAAAAATGGTGCCTATAGACTTACTAGATGTAGGGTTGCTACAAAACTCCAATTTGTAAAATTGCAGTATCAGCCAAGTGCAGTAAAGTGAAGCATGATAAAATACAGCATGCCTGTACTTTCCTAGTTATACTTATATGTGCTCTACTCATACCTCTAACATTTTATAATGTGTTAGCATTAGCACTGAAGATTTATCACAGCCAATTCTAATGATACAGGAAGTTTCATTAGATGTTTAATTATAATATTAATTAAATGGATACCATCCCAATTAAAATAACATTGTTCCTGAAATTTAAGAAAAGTTTATTTAGATAACAAACATATCTGATTTTGAGATAATAGGAAGTACTCCAAATGATTATATACTATTTTTTAAAATTAACATAATGTATTTAAACAAGAGACTAAGTGGATCTAATTTCACAATAATGACACTAATGAACAAAGTAGCTCTAACCTCTTAAACATCCACAGATTTAGGAAATAATTGTTTTGTGAAGGGTTATGTGTTAATTGGAGAATTAGAGCACATTATACATGGTGCCTTATAAACCTATGTTTCAATTTTTACTTTACCCACTGTCACATTAAGAGGATAAATACCAGAAATAGTCACATCAAAGCCAAATCAAATAGGCCAGAGTCAAATTAGGTTAATCAATAAAATATATTCCTAATTTTTAAGAAATCTGATGTATGCTGCTATGTATTTTAAAATACTTCTTAAAAATACTTGCCCATTGCTTTTTCACCTACTGCTCTCCTCTTTTCATCATTGAAAATCAGGGCCAGTCACTGTGATTTTTGTGATTGCTCTTCTGAAAGTTGCAGGGGATAAAAGCACTCGACCTACATTTTCCTTTAGGCTCTTCCTTCTGTAACCTGAAAAAAAAATCAGAGTTCATAGTGCAAACAATAATCATTCCTGCACCACCTACACCTTTATTCTCAGGGTTATTCAATCAACTGTGATAGCATTTGAAGACACTAATCAGTCAGACTCCGAGACTATTGATTCCAGAAAATGTACATGAATGATTTCCTTTCCATTTCTTTATATCTATGTGTGCTCCAAATAGAAGATTCAGTAATATCAATGACTCAAAACCCCCCACAAATAGATGTGTTAAGTCATAACACATAAAAAAGTAAAAAATATGATGGAATTCATATGATACTATTAATATTTGCATGTGGTTTTGAGAGAGGCTCTAGTTCAAGGCATACTACACACAACTGCTCTTTGCTATCAAGAACCATTTGGGAGTAGTGAGGGTTTGGCCACAAAGTCTCCCACAATTCCTTTTTGGTTAGATCCTGCAATATGCCAACTTGAGCCCTAAGAGGACCAGTCTTTAGATCTACAGAGACATAACAGAGATTCACGTTTAATCAGATTCACAGGGATCATGTACAAAGAATTGTATAAAATATAGAGAATCCAGGTAATGAGGTTTTCTTACTCCTTCCATATAAATCTCCTAATGAGAGAGCCTCGGGGTGCCATTTATACTCTCTTGCATCCTAAAAGCCCAGTTTAATTTCAAACATAACATCATCGTGAGCAGCTTATAATGTGTTATCTATATTTCTTGTTTATTTTTTTATTCTCAGCCTCTAATATAATGTCTGTCATATAGTACTGACATTAAAATCTGGGCTGAACAAAAATAGAGGCGTTTTCATATGCTAGTGAATCACAAAGAATTAAAAACCACAAATATTTCTGTATTATAAAATGCCACTCAATTAATGAAATTATATTTATAAAACCTGATGCATAAATTCTTCACCAGAACATCTTCCCTAAGAGGAAGGCAGATTATGATTTTTGAAATACCTAGGAGTAAATTTTTTTTTAATTTCCCTTCTTTTATATGAACCAATAACATAAAATACTTGAGACTAACATCAAAAGTAAAAAGGTAAGAAACCACATGGAACTTCATATAGTCCACCATTTTAAGTAGATTTATTTTTGGTTCTTCAACAATTTTCTCTGCACAAAATCTCTGTTCTATTTGGAAGGGCTGTTACCTATCTTCATGGCAGAAACTTACTGTCCTTAAAAGAAAGATTGTCTCTGGGCATATAGAGTGCTTAGCCTTCCATGATGGTTGACCTAGCAATAAGAGTCTAATGAATTACACTTGCAGTGTATTCAGCCTTATAATTCTCTGCATCACCAGGAAGGAAAAATAAATGTTTCCTAAACAGGTTGTCCAAAGCTTCTCTCTTCAAGCTACCAGGTTTTACCTTAGCACAGTTTTGAAATAAAGGTTCATAGAAAAGCTTTAGAATTCTCTTTACTAAAGTCCTTTAGAGTTAAGATAGTTTCTCATCTGTCTAGATTTGTTTAACTCTGGCTTTACATAAAACCAAAGAGGAAAAGTAGAATTTCCTTTAGAGGACTTCTTTTTACCCCTGTAGCAGACAAGACATTGCACCACCCAGATCCTCCTTCAAGGTAATTTGCCACCCAGATACATCTGTGCAGTTGGCAGATGGCTTCCATTTGTCACAACTGTTAGGGTCTACCTCAGCTGCCGTGCACCACCTAGGCCTGATGTGGGACAACTCAGACATGCACTAATCACTCCAAAGCTCCCCAGTGAGTTAACCAGGGTTTTCAGGGGGCTTTGATCACAATTTATCATTCTGTCCAATACAGTTCCTTCTCCTTCCTTTCACAGGTATTGATCTATAATAAACTTCTCACACCCTATATTGTTTCAGCTTCCACTTCAGAGAAACCCAAATTGAGACAGAAGATATCAGGACTGGTCTAAGAAAGCAGGCAATAAGTTGGGGTATTGGACTCTTCACTATCCTGTTGGATAAGGACCCATCAATATTGATGGGAGAAACACAAATTGTCCTTTACACAAGGTGTCAGTCTCATTGTTAAAACTTTAATAGAGGCAAATTGGGATAGTAGCAGAATAAGGGGATATAGTAGTGAATTTTAGCATTAAATGACTATTTCTAAATATTACTGATGCACTACAGAAAGATAAAGAATAGATAAGGGCAAATAAGAGGCAATTGAAAAACAAGCATGAAAGCAAGATGGTCTCTTTGGTTACACTAAAGAAGCTCTTATCTCCTGCAGCAGAAGAGAAGAAAATATTGAGGACCATGCCCGTGATGTAATTGTCTGAGTGACTAACCTGCAAAGAAAAGTAAATACCAGGCAAAGGCAGGTCTCTTATACCAAGGCCAGGGCCTTGGTTGGGAAAATTTGAGATTCTGACGTTTGGGTGGATGTCCTTAGATGGGATGGTGACTTCTGAGTAGATTCCCATATATATTTTAACTCCCCAGCCTCCTCTCAAACTTCTGAGCCTAAAGAAATGCCCTGTATCCCCATTACACATAAACACACACATACACACATGTGCAAAAATACACATGCACATACACATGCACACTCCATCTCTTATCCTCATAAAGGAAGAAAATGCAAGTCACCTTCTCAGCCTCTCCCATGGCTACTATGCCAATAACTGGGGTTAAGTTACAAAATAACATTCCTGGGGCATTCCTAGGCCTGATACAGGAGAAAGCAGACTATATCACAAAGTAGTTGCAAGATCTAACAAGCAGGTAATGTCAAGAACCAAGAGAGTAAAGAGAGGACTGGATTCTGAAAATGCTTGATAAAGATTATTAGAATGCAACAATTGGGTCAGAAAGAATGAATTTATTTGAGAGAGCACCCAGAACATACTAGATTTAATATCTGGCAAGGAATCAGAGAGGTGTGCTACTAGGATGACACTTAGACTCATAGAAAAAGTGATGGCCTACATGAAGGAAGTTGAAGGACGGAATTGCCATGGCAAATAGTAAAGGAAGTTATTAAAAGGAATGGACATTTGGGCATGAATATGTAGTGTTTGCCCTGAAAATCCTCCAGATGATTGTATTCCAAAGGACACGTCACGTACCAAGGTCATAAGGAATTCAATGGTGACAGGAGAATCGGCATTACTAAAAACACCTCTCTCAGCCAGTGTTGATGGTAGCAGATGCCAGTTACAGAACTTGTCTCATTGGTATCACCGAGGATAATATGACCTTGTGAAAGTAGAGGACAGATGGTGTTGCTTAAGCACCAAAAGAGAAGGTATTACAATTATTGTTACGACATGTGAGTTGGAGTGACAGCCAACCATTCCTGACCTACACAGAGTTACTAATATGACTAAAAGAAAACCATTTACCTAGGGGAAAAATAGGTGGACACCTTTACCATCAGAGGAA
Organism: Indri indri; assembly: GCA_004363605.1. Lineage (NCBI taxonomy): Eukaryota > Metazoa > Chordata > Mammalia > Primates > Indriidae > Indri > Indri indri. The sequence continues at coordinate 25,490 of RJWJ010021276.1, forward strand.
ATAAGAATTAATAAGTAGCAGATGAACCCCAATAAGATTATGGTTCCTTTTCCAATTTTAGAATGAACCTGTTCTCAGATATGGAGCTCTTTTTCTGAAAATTTGTCCAATTTCCCTAGGGAGAAGGATCCACAACATGTACACACAGTAATGGTTTTTCCACTATTTTTCCAAAGCGTCCCATGTCCACTTACTCAGGTAACTGTATATTTAAAAAAGAAAGATATCTACATGTCTGAAGACTATTGGACACAGGGTCTAAGTCGGCATTGGTAGCCAGAACCTTCACCATCATTAGAGCCCTTGTAAGAGTGGTGTCATATGCAGGGCAAGTAATAAATGGAGTTCAGGTCATAGTCATCTTAGTGGTTCCACTGGGCCCCAGACCTACCCAGTGGCACTTCCCCGGTCTCCAAATATATATTTTGGAGTTATGTATTTTGCTGTTGGTGTAAGCCTTACATTTGTTTTTTTGGCCTGTGGTATAAGAGATATAATAGTGAAAAAGTCAGGTGGAGGTCTTTGACATTGCCCCTCTCCTAGCCAAGATAGTGAATCAAAACTAATATTGCATTCATGGAGGGATGATGGAGATTTATGGCTCCTACAATTAACCTCAGAAAAGTAAGGTCAGTGGTCACTAACATTTCTCCATTTACTTCACCATTCTGGCCCCTGTAGAAAATACATAGATCATGTAAAATGACAAAAGATTACTAAAATTCAATGAGGTGTTATCCTGATTAAAACCACTGTGTCAGATGAGTTTCTTGGCTAGAGCAGATTAATATGGCCTTGAGAACAAAATATATGGTCTTTGAATGATGAACGCATTAGTTTCTATCCCAATCAAAAAAGATCATAAACCGTTCACATTGATATGGAACACACAGTAGTATGCATTTATAGTATTTTCCCAGTGCTAAGATAATTCTCCCTCTCCCCTCACCACCCCCCTCTGTAATAGCATAGTCTGCAGAGATCTGGATCATCTAGATATCTCACAGAACATTATATTAGTTCATTACATCAGTAGCATTGTATTAATCAGGCCAAGTGAGCAAGACAATGCTAAATGTCTCAATAAGACACATGTACTCCACAGAGAGTGAAGAACCCACCACATCCATAAAACTTTTAAAAGTCTGGTGGATGCTGAATCATCCCCTTACAAAATGAGAAAAATTATCGCATTTTGCACATCCTACCAGGACAAAAAGAACAGTACTAGTATATTTCTTCAGATTCTTGTGGCAGCATACTACACACCTAAGAATACAGCTTAGGCCCACATACTGAGTGAAATGAAATGAATGAAATAAAATGCAGCCAGCTTTGAAAAGATCCCAGAGCAGGAAAAGGCGCTATAGCAGATCCAGGTTACAGTGGAAGTGGTCCTGACACAGAGTGACATAATTTTGTAGATCCTATAGTATTGAAGATATCATGGCTAGAAAAGATACAGTATAGAAGGCGTGGCAAGCCCCAGTGGAAGAACCACAATGAGTGCCGCTGGGATTCTAGAACAAGGCCATGCTGTTCACTAGAGAAAATCATACACCTGTAGAGAAACCTAAAAGGTTCTGGAGCAAAATTATGCTACATAAAGGAGATGATTACATTGCATACCTTTTTAAAAAACAACTTGTAGAATGCTAGTGGGCTCTATAAGAAACAGAATGACTGATCATGAGTCCTCAAATGACCATGGATCTGGAACTACCTAACCAGAGATAGTTTTGTCAGCCAAAAAATTATAAGTTTAGGTGGGCCTAGATGAAATTCAGTGTAAGATGGCAGAGGTATATCCCAAAGTGCACATAAGGACTACAGAGTGTAAGAAATCTGCATAAATAAGAAACCCATACCACAGTGGCATCTACCATTGTTGAGTAGTGCCTGTCCTGAGCTCACAACTATGGTCATATCAGTGTCCCCATATGACTAGCTAAAGGAAAATAAAGCCCAAACTTGAATTATGTGTGCGTTGGTTCAATGTGTGGATCTGAGCCACAAATGGATGTTAGTTGCACTACAATCTCACTTCGGGATGACCTTGAAAGACTGCTGTGAATCCTTTCAATGGGCATAGCTTTGGGCAGTGCCACTGGTCATCCACTTTGTGTTGGGAAAGAAGCAACCTGAGATCAAAATATGTCAGTACTTATGGGTACTAGTGAGTGCATTGCAAAGCTAATCAGGGCCCTGGGAAGAAAACAAAAAAAATCCTGCAAGATCAGGGATAAGCAGATCTTGAGTAGTATGTGATTAAACATATGGGAGCAGGCACAAACTGTGACAATCTTTATGTACATATATTACATATATGCCATGGAAGAGCACTAAATAAACATCTGATATTGTCAGTGATTTATGTCAACAACCACCTCAAATTGGGTATGATAGGCATATAAATGAAGTGACTGTGGTGGGATATAGAATCTTTGCATGGACCCAACAACATGGGCTTCTTATTATCAAGGCTGATCTAGACCCTGTTAGCACCTAATGCCCAACCTACTGGCAACAGAGAACAACTCTTAGCTTACAATATGGCG
>RJWJ010021277.1:0-28069 GCA_004363605.1 Indri indri
AAACACTCCCTAATACCTTTTCTTCGGTTTAATATAGCACGATGTGCAAGTGCCCCTTTATAGACTGTTGGTTTCAACCACTGCCTTAACATTTACTTCTTAGTGCAGCTTTAAAAATCTCCAATTTCATTCAGTCCTGATGCTCTGGTGTTCTCTGTGTCATTGTGGTACAGGTCCATGAAACCAGCAGCCTGCTAATGTCTTTGTGCTGAAATATAGTAAAGAAAAGGAAGAAAATGTAGTTAAGCACAAGTAATTTTATGAGAAAAATGAAGTCCTCGTTGTTTAAATTAAGCCTTACATAGATTGTGGAATCACACCTGATTTTTTCCTTTAAATCAGTTAAACCTGTCCAATGTTTCTTTGAGAAAACAACTTACAGCCACTATAAACCAGCAGAAGCATTCATGTTATTTCCGAAGTGTATCAGGCCAGATTCCAACACAAGAAAGATGGCTGTTATCTGCACATAGTCAATCTGCACTTGAGTATTTTTTTAAAAAACTACTTGCTTATGAATATTTGCTTAATAACAGGAGAATTTTAACTCTGTTCTCTATGTTGCCATTTCACAGGTAACAATACTAACCTCTGTGAGTTAGCTTAGCTGTGGACTGCTATAAAGTACCAGCAGCCTTCCTCTAGCACAGGCTGGCCTACAGTCTTAGGAAGCAAATTTATATACAGAACCAGGCTATGTACAAATCAGCTGCAGATCACACTGTCTATATATATTTGCAAAGAGCAAAAAAAGAGGGGAGCGGAGGGTGCCTCCCAGAGGTAGACACAGCACATCAGAAGGCATCAAGAGCGCCACTTTGATACTAGAAGACGACTTATGCACCCTGGTTAGACTGACCACAGTGTCCCTGTTACACCAGCAAACCTCAATATCAGCAGAGGCACACTTCACCACACCTCCAACAAAAAGCAGGACTCCAAGCATAACATTTATAAAGGGCAAGGCTTATAAAAATTACTGCCAAGTAGCATGACCGGAATGCCCAACATTACCAACCTCCCTCTGATACCACAAAGTAGTAAGAATCCCACTGAAACCCTCTACAATCCATGGTTATGCCTCTCAAACTTGGGAGCCCAGGTACCAATAAAAAAAATTCCAAAAGAGGTGATCCATGGAAAGAAAGATGAATTTTTTGGTCAAATGCATTTTTAAACCAAAGATATGGTATTTCAGCAGAATAACAACAGACAAAACAAACACAGAATGCAAAAAGGAAAAGAAAAACCACCCAATCCTTCCCAATATTTAACATCCCAAAATTTCAAAGTAGGTATCTTTCCCATGATTTGACAGAACTCTTGATTTTATGTTGACTTCCCAGTATTACCATGCTTAACTCGCTTACTGGATCCAGGCCTATAAACTAAATTTCACGGGGTATTCTGTCATGTTTCTTCTCGAGCCATGAAAAATGACTTCTAGCCATAAATACTGTACACATCAAGAAGACAGGTGAATGCAGTCCTTGCTTCTGAAGAAACACTTTGAAAATTTTTAAATTTGACACTGAGCTAAGAAGTTTTTACTTTCTAAAACTAAGATACTGTACTAATATGATTGTAGTACTAGCAGATTTAGACTCTCACAGAACTTTGGAAGAAAATATTCCCATTTTATAAACTGAAAGAGAAAAAAAGGTAAACAGCCAATCCCATGCACAATTCCATTTCCTTCTATTTAAGACTCTCTCAATATTTGGCTTCAACTTTAGTGAGGCCTATTCAAGTTCAGCTGAAGACAAGGGCAGGAAAGCCAAGGATTGCAGATCTTCCTATTCCTATGAAGGACACACACACACACACACAAAACACTATTCCCTCAAGAGATCACCTTAAGGGCAGCTACGTTATACAGATAAGTGACCAAATCTGAGCCCCAACCTCTGATCCGAAATTTGCCATTCTGATCCAACTTGTAAATTACAGCTTCTTTACAGCTAGCTATACAGCTCTTCACTAGCTACACAAACACCAGCGGGTTAAATAAGCTTAATTCAAGGAAGTAATAAAAGATCATGAGTTTAAAAGCAACACACACACAAAAAAATCCCTAAACCTTTCCTACCATGTAAGGTCCCAAAATAAGCCTTTTAGGCATTACCCAAAGAGTCACTTAAAGAAGCAGATTACAACTACGTTTCAGCATTATCTTTTACCACCCTCTGAAGTTTTGCCTTGCCTTTGTAAATGACAATGGTTTGAGATTAATTCACTAAGAATATATATATGTTCATATATATAATTCTTATATATATAGTAAGTAATGACTATTTAAGAAGTTAAAGTAATGAATATAAAAGTGACAAAGACAGGGATAGTGAAAAGATAAGAAATCTAGTATTTGACTTTCCATGGAGACTCAGTTACTTTTTGACATAATTCTGCAACGTAACACCCAACCTTCTACTACACTAAGAAAAACTGCTCTCAATTCATGAAAGCTCACAAGAGGCTCTACTTTTTTGGCACGGCAGGTAGTATCAATTGAAAGTTATTTTTACCCATTAAAACTATCACCTACATGAGGCATACCCGGCTACCAAGATCAATGAAAACTAAAGAAAAAGAACAAGAACTAATGAATTCTTTTAAGTCTAGCCTAATCTACTTCAGCAATGATCAAGTGATGACATGATGCCCTCTTCACTTTGTGGCAGGGCTTAAAACAGACAGACCTGCCCGTTTCACTGTTAACTTCAATGCTCCCAGACTGAATCCACAGTGGTCTGTCAGACACTGTAAGGGAGCAGCAGGACTCGTCACTGTCTGATGTAATAGCTGCCATTTGTTGAGACCTATGGTAGAAAAAACCAAGTTAACAAAAATAGAGCAGTCATTTGAGTTCTTTTTAATCCATTTTACCAAAAAATAATTTAAAAATAAGACCAAAATTCAGCTGAATTTCCATAACAAATTTATTCTGGATAACTTCCTGGCTTCGCAGAATGCAAAGCTTTGCTACCAAAGGAAAACAGACTTGACAGCCGTGTAGACACACCAGCCTTGGCCAGGAGAGGGCACTCTCCGGCCCAAGTCAAATAAGCAGCAAAGTGCCACACCAAGATGCTGCCCTCCAAGCAAACTTACAAATGAAACGGGAAATGCTAACTCACATTTAATGTTCTAGACAAAAAATTTTTACTAATCCAACACTCGCCTAATGTTGGAGTAGTCATGATCTTCAGTGGTGCTGAACTTGTCATCCCTGTCCATATTACATCATTAATAAGCTCAATGATCCTGTTTAGCAGATTGACCAAAAACTGCCTGAAATCCTTTCTCCTTTTATCCCAGTGACCATCCTTGCATATTAAGGACCCAAATTTACTGTGTGAGGTAATACCTGGTTGAAATAATAGTTATGACAAGATAAGCTTTCTCACTTAAGCTTTCAGAACAGACTTCAAATGCTAAGCATAATTTCAAGTGAAGGATTACTGTTTTAAGCGTTATTTTTAAACATACTTGTTTACTTCCCTAGTTTAAGTATAAAGAAAGAACAATTCATCTATCGCATCTGTGTAGTTAACTTTGGGATCATTAAGCTAGAAAACATTCAGTCCTTATAATAAAATAATTATTTATTAAAATGCTAAAGTAAATCAGAAGTATCATACAATGAAAACTTTTAAAAAGGCTTTTCTGACATTGAAAAGGAGAAATTTTATATACACCTAATCTAGAATTTTAACTCAAAAAAAAAAACAGTTGTTTAAAAACAAGATTTAATGAGGTATTTACCCTTTTGTTCCCAGAAAAATTTAAATATACTATTAACTATAACCCAACAGTAATCACACAAACAAAAAGAATGTGAATGCACTAAAGAATTTATCTTTTGAAACTCTCCCTCCATAAGTAAAAGTTCTGTTAGGTTTCAACAATCACTCTATCATTCTCCTTTTCAATTTTAGGCAGAGTCAAGAAGATGCATCAAAAAATGATCTCATCTTTCCCTATGCAATTCTTTACCTGCAACCCTTTGAAATGACATGTAAAATATTAACGTGCCAGTCCTCAGTGCCTTGCTTGTGGGTCTAATGTTTAAGATGAGCTACCCCTTAACGCTTTTAGGGTCTCAAGGTTTTTCTTTAGAAATTTACTACTAGTGCAGAATATCCATTAGGAATAGCCAGGGAACCTCTGCTGTGATGCAGTAAATGGAGGCATACCCCCATGAAATGGTGGTGATGTCATTGGAAATTATTTATTTTGTCCTTTAAGAGAAAGCTTAAGTGCAGCAGTAACAACTATTCTGGGAGGTAGCAGAGATCTAAAGGGGAAATCACAACAGGGAAAGTAAACACTCATTCTCCTTTTAGAGTGCATGAACAGGCCTGGCGCAGTGGCTCACGCCTGTAATCCTAGCACTCTGGGAGGCCAAGGCAGGAGGATCGCTCGAGGTCAGGAGTTCAAGACCAGCCTGAGCAAGAGCAAGACCCCATCTCTACTAAAAATAGAAAGAAATTAGCCGGACAATTAAAAATCTATATAGAAAAAATTAGCCGGGCATAGTGGGACGTGCCTGTAGTCCCAGCTACTCAGGAGGCTGAGGCAGAAGGATTGCTTGAGCCCAGGAGCTTGAGGTTGCTGTGAGCTGGGCTGATGCCATGGCACTCTAACCTGGGCAACAGAGTGAGGCTCTGTCTCAAAAAAAAAAAAAAAAATAGAGTACATGAACAAAGTGGAGGTTGTGCTCTTAGAGCAAAGCCCAGAATTAAAATCTAGAAAATTAAGATCACATGCATGTATCTATTTTCTCACTGAACACTCAACATTAACTTTCTTAATACAGTAAGGTATAATGTAACATGAACAAGCAGGGAAAGCATAAATAGTACCTGGTTTTACAACAGGACATTCTGGTTTTCTAGCCCTAGTGCTCTTTTTCTAACCAGTTATTTTTCTAGAGTTTTAGACAAACTGCACGTAGTTATTCCCAGCATACCAGGACTCACACCAAGATTTGCCACTCCCAGCCAGATTCCTTGCTAAAAACGAAACTGTGAGGGGAGATCATCAGTTTGTGATCAATGGCATCTCAAAAATGAGCCATGGGGCCAGGTGCAGTGGCTCATGCCTATAATCCTAGCACTCTGGGAGGCTGAGGCAGGAGGATCCCTTGAGCTCAGGAGTTTGAGACCAGCCTGAGCAAGAGTGAGACCCCGTCTCTACTAAAAACAGAAAAATTAGCTGGGCATCACGGCACACACCCATAGTCCCAGCTACTCGGAAGGCTGAGGCAGGAGAATTGCTTTAGCCCAGGAATTTAAGCTCGCGGTGAGCTATGATGACGTCACTGCACTCTACCCTGGGCAACAGGGCGACAGAGTGAGACTGTCTCAAAAAAAAAAAAAAAAAAGAGCCATGAGTGAAAATGACTATCCTCTGGAAAATATGGCCATGACACATACAGATCAAGGCCTTTGGAATGTATGGTATTTCCCTCCTCGGAAGGGGAAATAATCTCCTACTCAATCATGTTCAAATTAATCTCCATTTTTTCACCATTCGGCAAAACATTAAAATAATAAAATGCCAGGGTCTCTGGGGAACACAGCATCTGTGTAAATCAGCTAATTTACCTAAAAGCTGACAATTGTCACTCTGGTCTAACACCTTGGTAAAGCTCTCCTAACAAACAAGACCTCCACCACACTGAGCCCCACCAGCTTGGATTCTATCCCGTGGAAAGGATTTGGGATGTGCGGGGCATCTGAGATGGTGATTGGTGGTTAGTCCGTATGTCTGAACCAAAATTACTCTTCCTCACATATTCACAAGAAAACATTTCTACTCATGCCAGGCCCTGTGTGTGGCACGAAGGAGAACAGAAATGCGAAAGTGAGCACTAGATCCCAGGAATTCACGTTACATAAATGAATGGGGCAAGAGTTGAAAGATGATGTTAATACAGGTCTCCCTTAACCATAATCCCCACGACCCAGTTCTGCTTCACAGATGCCTGTTAAAACTAGTGAGTTCATGCCCCTTCCAGATATTTGTATAATCACACTATGATTATTGAAATTTTCAGGTAAAAATAACATTACTATAACATTTTTCCATTTATATTGAGCATTATGTTGCAGAAAGACATTATCAAATGCTACCAGAATGAAATTCCTATGCCACACACATAAAGTGGTGGTAGTGACGGTAATGATAGCAAGAATTTATACAGGTCCTGTGCAAGGCACTTTATTATTACTTTAAATATTCATTTAAATTCTCACAATTACCTTATGAGGAGGTACTACTATTCTCCCCATTTCACCGATGACATTGAGGTAAACAGCCTAGGATCACACAGCTTTTAAGAGGCAGATCCAATCAGGCTTTGAATCTAGGAAATCTGGCTCAAGAGCTTATACGTTCAACCGTGTGCCCACAAAGTGAAAGAGAATGAGTCTTTGCTCAATCAAAGCCTGTTAGCGAGCACTACTGGTGCAAAACTGTTAATGATTGCTCGAGCTCACCTGCATCACTGACACGCTAAATACTCGTAAGTACCCATTCCTATCTTTTACACTCAACTGGATGACACATTTCTACAAAAACCCAGGCAACAAAAAAATTCTGTATTTTACCTGGAAAAAAAAACTATACTCCTAGGCTTTTCCAGTAGCTTTTAAGTGAATCTAAGTGAGGGACACTGAGGGTTACAGAATTACCTTAAATAGTGAAAGAAGAAAAAAGAAGCCCTTGCCAAAACCTGATATGCATTATAAGCTTTCATTTACGAGAAAAGGAATAAAGTTTGACTCAATCTACCCCAAGATGGACATAAAGGCATGATATAAAAATTAATCCAGTGTTTCCAACCAAATTGTGATACAGAAGATGACCTTAGAATTTTATTAGGGTTATCAATGTTATGTCAAGGTATATTTATTTTCTATTAACTGTACTGACATAAAAAGTGGGAAAAGTGAATAAGTCAAAGAAAATAGTACACATATTATGAAAATATGGCATAAAGTGTGATGGTATATAAAACTTGACATTACTAAAATAATTTAAACAATTTCCATATTCAGAATTATCCAAAAAAATTGTGTATTATGTCACTGGAAAGGGATAGTTTTAACTAAAAACTACTCTTAAGAGTACTAATAAGTATATACTGTCACACTAATTCATTTATTTTACCATGAGGCAGTTACAGTTCTTAAAAATGAGGGCACCATTAGCACTGTAGGCAACAGTATTTCCTTGTACAGGACTGCAGGTTGATTAGGAAGGAATCCTGGAAGCCAGGCACTACCAGTAGCATATCCCAATGACAATCCTGACCAAGAAAAACACTTCTTTGACTTAATTTCCAAACATCTTCCAGAATAATACTATCCCAAATTTAAAAGATTCCTATCAAAAAACAAATTACAGATGGAAGGTGGTGATGGTTGCACAACAATGTGAATGTACTTAATGCCACAGAACTGTACAATTAAAAATGGTTAAGATGGTAAATTGTTATGTCTATTTAACCAATTTTTAAAATACCACACACAAAAATAATCATAGTTCTCTACCGACATAAGGAGAAAATGATTTCCACCTAGTACCACAAGGAAAGTAAAGGCAAAAAAAATCCTGTTTGGATCTATAAATGTAAAGTCTCTTATTTAAGTAAAGATTAAATAAACAGAGTTGTTTCTCTTCTCATCTTAATGTCAACTGTCCATGGTAAAGACACCCAGATACCCTGGAAAACTAAAAACATATATAGATCATCTATATCACTATGACTTTATACTTCCTATTCCTTTATTCAAAATGGCACAACAGAGCATATTATTTGCTAAATGCTTTCATTTTTTAATTCTATTCACTTTGTTGAAGGAATACAGTAAGTATACACAAACTGTAAATATAAAATATGAAGAGCCTATTAACTAAGTCAGAAAAGGTCAAAGTAATTAATGGAGCTTTGCTGTTTTATTTTCTCCTAGAAATTGGCGTGGCACCAGCCTCTTGTTCTATTTCTGAATTCCTCTATACTAGGCATTTCTATTAGAGATTAATATTTAATAGCTATTAGTACAATCCCAGAGCAAAAGCTAAATTTTCCCCAACTTAGAAACTGGGTCTACGTTTTCTCCAGCAAATTTCTTATTGCAGGCCATCACTAGACACAAATCCCTGAATCAAAACATTGTCAACTTTTCTAGACATCTGCCCATCTCTTCCCTAAGTACTAACGAAAGTGAAAGTGAACCCATGCAGGCAGAAACCACAGAACATTCACAACTTAAAAGGGAAAATCTAATTTTAGATCCAAATTATAGATTTCTTAAAAGTATTTCCAATTCAGTTATTCTATATTCTTATAGTCTTTAAATGTGTACCTTTCCTTCAACATAAGCTGCTTAAATAGGGGTATAACTCAATTTAATATTTTGTAATTTAGATACTCAGATCAGTAATGAGCTGATTTTAGTATCAGTTCCATGTTCTTCGCCTGTCTATTCTACTTAGTACTAATCTAGAATTACTATTTACAGATTTTCCCATCAAAACCACTTAGGAATACACCATACAGTCACGCAAATGGGCTTCAGACTAGTGAATCCTAGTTTCCCTATAACTCACTGGTATTTTTTAGGTCTCTGACTCCACATCTGTAAATGAGAGTTCAATAGATGTCCCTTCCAAATGATTAGTCAGCTTCCTGGTCTACATAAGTTCTAGAAAAAGCAAAGGGAAAAATACTGTTTCTTAAAGTTTCTAGAATAAAGATATTCTTAGCTTCCACTACTGTTACTTAACTTGGTTTCTCCCCTTCCTAATCCTCTGTTTCAGTCACTTCTCTTAGGTTATTGGAGATTTGGTCTAACCTAGTTTTCTCCCTCTGCAAGGGGAAAAAATACATTTGGTATGGAGATAACCCAAGGGGATAAGTGCCTCCTTTTATCATTTCAAAGAGAAATGTAAAAGTGGGGCTACAATTACCCAATTTGATTCTATCTCCATCTGCAGGAGACACTGGACAAATTTACCTAGCTGCCTAAGAAATTTCCATTTGAATAAAACATTGTTTAATATACAGCTACTAGTGTTTAGAATATACATTTAAGATTACAGAGATTCTTTAAAACTTATTTTCTTACTGAAACTTCTGACTAAATATGCCTGCCAGTTTAAAATGGAGGGATCATTTAGCATGATAAATAGATGATTCAAATTTGTAATTATGTTTCAACCTTTTTTCAAAGGTATGTTCTACAAAACTGAATGTTAGTTTTGTACTTAACAATCATGATTTTATTATTTTCTTTCTTTTTCCCCATGGCTTCTGGAACAAACCAAACTTGGTTTATGCCACAAGAGCACATTTACCAAAGCACCTGACTATATTATGTATTAGTAAAATTGACTTTCAAAACCACTATGTTAAAACTCATCATTACACAAAGCCTTGGAATTACATATTTTGGGTGACTTTTATTTAAATCTTTCTGAACTTTAGATTTCAAACTTTCAAAAAATACCTGAATGAACAAGTTCATTCATCTGAAACAAATACTTGGAAAAACTTAGGATACCTTCTTATAAACCCCTCAATCACATTATGTTCTTCTTTCAACCTGTTATAATCAAACAAAGAATTTTTTAAAATAGTATATAATTGTTTCTGTTTGCAGGAAAGAATATGTTCTATTCAAGTGAAACATCTTTTTAAAACTGTGTGTTTATTATAATCAAAAAGCATTGACTGAGTTCCCCAAAAGAAATTCTACTTGCTTTTGCAGAAATTGGTAATTAATCAAAGTCCATAACCTTAAGAAAGCTGACAAGACTACTCATTTTCAATCTCCATTAACCTTTTCATTATTAATTCCATAGCAACTAAGATATTTCCAACTGAATTATTTAGAAATCCACAAAAAGCTGCTCTCTTTAAATTTTTAAGTTTCCAAAAGTATCAAATTGAAATTATATCATATTTAAAAGTTAAGTTAGACACAAAATATATGAAAGCAACTTAAAAAATCTTGGGATAAACTTGCCTCCACAGGCAATTAGATATATTTTTCACTAACAATATAAGGCTAAAAATGGAAAATAAGAAATCAAATCTTAGGGACAGATGGACCATGCAGAAAAATAATAAGCCAAGTTACTAGCCCCAAAACCAGTGATACATGAGGCAGAAGACCAAACAGAAGAGACCAGTTAGAATTACCCAAATGTAAAAAAATGAAGCATATAAAATATTAAGGCTAAAAATAAAAATTAAAACCCACACATTTATGAGAAATTGGAGGGAGGTATCAAATCTAAAATCGTATCAGACCTCTATAATACAAAACCTCATTTTAAGACTATACTGATTGATCTCTTATTATTGAAGTTCACCTATTCTCAGATAATATATTCCCTGATAGGGTGAATAGCAAAATAAAAGTTTGACTTTTCACCTCCTCTAAACACTATTACAATGAATAATTTTCTACCATCTTGAAATTTTTCAAAGCTTTTTGAGAAACACACACAAATAATTTGGATTTAGTCGATTTTATTTACAGCTTTTTTGTTTTTTTGTTTACATTTCAGAACATTACACAATTACATTTTCTCATTTTCTGACCTGCAAACAGATACCTTAAACGAAAATTATTTTTTTTAAATTATCAAATTAGGTACATCCAAAATGCAACAATTACACATATGACAATTAATTCACAAAGTGTAATTTACTGGGACGTATCCTAAGAATTTAGGAACAGCCAGTCAGGAGAAATCTGACCAAATTTAGCAATCAACTATTTACATATCCAAAAAATCAAACCTATCTAAACTCCCAAACCAGAAGCTTGAAAGTTTTGTTCAATCACCATTGGACAAAAGAGTCATGATTCAAACCTATCCAGTCTTGACAGTTTTAGTACCAAATACCGGGCTATTCCCCAGTCTGTAACTGAATAGCAAGCATCTGTCAAACACCTAAGCATCAAACTTTTACACCATTATGCGCACAGAAAGGCTAAGTATTCATTAATTAAAAAACAAGTAGTCATTAAATACCCACACTATTCTCCCAACTCACCAGCCCTTACTGCAATCCCAAATATGCAACCTGTGTCACATAGTGACAGGCTATAGTTTATGTATGTGTGTGTGTGTGTGTGTGTGCGCGCACACATATATATACACACACACACAGTATTAGATACAAATGGCAATTAACAGTCCCTACAAAAATTCAATTTCAGTCGAGGCTATGGCTCCTATGCCTTGGGATGGTTTTGGACTTCAAAACTGAAAAATACTGCTAAAATCTCACTTCCTTAAGACAAAATTTCATTGCATGTTCGATTTAGGTTTCTCAGTCTAAAAATGGCTATAAGGTAAGTATTAAAAAAGCCAGCCAACTGAGTGCAACTTCTCTCTCCAATTTGGCCAAGGCTACTTTGTAAAAATTGTTCCTGACTAGAAAATCCGTGGTCACTTCCAGTGGTCTTGCCTACCTTACTGTCCACGTTCACGTTTCAAACTGTGTCAACAAAGCCCGCACTTCGGGGGTCAGCTGCTTGGCAGCCTTAGCTGCCTCTGTGATAGCCTTGCGATACAGGCCCTTTCTCTTCTTATTAAAGCGTGACTGGAAGTTTTCTAAAAAGGGGGAGAGTTGCGAAAGAGCAAGGAAAGATGTTGTTGGAGACCCAAACCATGAAATACGGGCCTCCTGTCGGACTAAAAGGCCGTTATCTTTCCGGCTCACAGTTATAGTAAGAATACGGGCTGGCCACCAAGGGAAGCCATATATCTTGGCCCAAACAATGTCCCCTACACATATGGTCCTGCCATCTGGTGTGACGCATTTAGAGACGTTTTTGGAAAAGACTTTCATTTTCAAGGAATTACTGAGCTTTTTCTCTTCCTTTGAAGAGGAGGAAGTGGAGGAGGTGGAAGGTGCATGCATACTGCCTGGAGGAAAATCAAAGCTTTCAGAAGAGCTACACTCAGAGTTGGAAGATTTCAAATCATCTGTGCTATCAATGCTACACACTGAAGCACTGGAAGAGTCAGATTTCTTTTGATTTAGGGTCATGTAAACAGAGATATTGCTTTTGCTGCCCTTTTTGCCCAATGTCTGTGGTTCATCCTGCTCACCGGGCACATGCACTTCATTTGTGTCCTGAACCTCACTGCTGGCCTCTTCAGGGCCTTTTGAGGGACTCTGATTTTCTGAAGGGGCCTCACCTGCTGAGCGGGTAGAGGTGCAACGAGACTGGGGCTTGGGTGCCATCTTGCCACTCCGCATTTTCTCAAGTCCTGTCTTCAGAGAAGAGTCATTTTCTTCATTCCTGTACCTCTGTGGTTTTAAACGAACCCGGGGTGGAAGGGAACCTGAGCTAGGATTCTGATATCGACGTGTGAAATGGACTTTTGAATGTGCATTTTTGGAAGTAGAGGTTTCACTTTGCTTCTTTTGTGCCTTTTCTTTGGCAATTTTTAACACTTCCCGAGCTTTTGCATGATCCATGTTCTTACTCTGGAGCACTTTTTTAGTACTTAACTGAGCTTTTGATGTATTTGCCTGAGCAGAAACTTTTACGACTCTGCCTCTGCTGTGAGCAATATTTGAAACCTTAACCACAGCATTTCTTTTCTGGCTTTCGTTTTGGTTTTTCCCATCCACTTTATGGTCAGTTTTCAGTTTTTTGTTCACAGTAGTTACGCTTTCATTTCTCCGTTTTTTATCTTCATATTTAGAAGAGTCACTTGCACTACTACCTTTTCTAATTTCCTTTTTTTCAGCAACAACACTGTTTTTACATTTATCACACAGGACTTGCCTGGGTCGTAGTTTAATAGCATTCATTATTGAAGTGGGTTCTTCCCTGTACATTTTTCGTTTCGGTCGCTTAATTTTCCGAGGAGGTGGCTGAGGTATTGATTGGTTGTATGTGTCCCTGATAAACAAAGGGGGAGGATAAGGTGCTCCTTCATGGAAGAGAGGTGGTGGTTTGGAAGTCCACAGGCTTTCAGCCAAGCTCAGCTCAGGAGGCGGGACAGGAGAAGGGTCATCAGGAACAGCACCATTCACTTCACGCTTGACTTCTGTCCCTTCTTGGAATGTATTACTTTGGAGCTGCATGGCTTCCGGTTTATCCTTATATTCCCTTTTGGGAAATACTGTCACAGGGATACCATGGGGCCCAAACCTTTAAAAGAAATGAAAGAAAAAAAAGAAGACATTAAGTTAACATCTATAATACAACTTCTTAAATGTAAACAATACCTAATGTTTACTTTGGGTCCTACTTTTTTGGTAAAAACAAATGGCTGCCCTAAGCAATGCCAGAATAGCTGACTTTACCTAAAATAAGTCTGTCCGGTTCTGAATCAGAAAAAAATGTTCTCGTGGGAGTAGGTGGGAGGAAAAAAAAAGAACAAAACATTCTCTCAGATAGCTTAATAATAAACATCATGTGACAGTATACAACATTTTCAGTAAATGCAATTATAAATTTGTGACATACACACATATTTCCCTCTGGTTGTAACAGCTTTCAAAAACTTCAGAGTAAAGTCAGCCTTAACTGCCCAAAAATACTGAATCAGTAAAATCTCATCTCAACTTTACTGGTTAATTGGTAAAGATTCAAAGCAATGTTGCTCCTTTATTTTTGCATCCTAACTCTCAAGCCTCCTATTCTGCCCCCCATTAACCACAAAAATACCAGGGACTCAGATACTCGAATTACCTCCAAAGTAAATAGGTACAGAACTGTGGCTTTCAAATTTTTAAAATTATATCTCACATTAAGAAATATTTTCCCATTGTACCCCAATAAAAACATTTATGTATGTATACATGCATGCATAAATAACACACATTTAAGTAAAAGTTTCACCAAATGCTTAACATTTTATTATGTGATACATAATGATATTTTTCTTCCTCTGGTCTACTTCATTTGTTTTTTTGGTTGTTTTGTTTTCAAGACAGCATCTTGCTCTGTTGCCTGGGCTTGGAGTGCAGTGGCATCATCATAGCTCACTACAGCCTCGAACTCCTGGGCCCGAGTGATCCTCCTGCCTCAGCCTATCACAGTGCTCAGAACCCAAGGATTGGCTTCAGGAAGTCAGTCAGGTAAAACCCAAGAAACTAGATGCAAATGTTTTGTATGTCTCTTTTTACAGAAAACAAGGCTTTGATTCTCAGATTCTCTAAAACATCATGTTCTGCCAAAGGTTCAGAATACCTTTGCTGGGAAGAATCTTGAGATTGGGTACTAACAGCTGCAGACGCACCTAAACTTTGGCAAGGATTTAGAAAGAACAAATATACATCAGGTATTTGGTTTCTAACATCTAAATACTTTTCTTCCTATAGTCTTTATTAGCTTGGCTACCACAAACCAACAACTTAGAGCAAATACTTACAAACCATAAAGGAAGAGGAAAGCATTTTTTACCTAAGGTAGGTCAAGTTTGGGTGTGGGCTAGTCCAAAGAGGAAAGGTATCCTCCTTATTATATCAGACTTCACGGAAAGTTGCTTTCTTGTTTGCTTCCTGACTACTTAATTGGCAGGCACTTTGAGCATGTAACCTTTTCTTGTACAGTATACAGGTGTTCAGTTCAATATCTACTTTTTCAAGATGACAGGACAAAAGAGGTGATTTTTGTCTTTTAACATGGAGCTATGTTAGACAATATGACTTATCTGAGGTGAGACCACTATTTACATTAATAAAACTTTCTAACTCATAAAACGCCATCGTTTTGCCCCATTAAATTTCCCATAGATGAAGAAAAATCCCCTTCCTTTTATTAGGAATAACTAAACCATAATTATCTCAATGCCTGACATGAAGTTTCACAGCTGTCTCTTATCAACTGTTTGTATCCCTAGACTTCAGTTTTTGCATGTGTAAAATGAGCAACACTGTTTCCTACCTTAAAAGATTCAGGTAGTAAGATAAATAGGCCAATGTTAGTCATTTTTGTTGGCTAAAATTTACTGTATTTATTTTATGTAAGTAATTTTGATCTTATTTTCAAACTAATACTTCACTAGAGTTTAGGGTTCTTTCCATAGCTTTAATTTATACTCTGAATGAGAGGATAACCCAGCCAATTCCTTTAAAGCTGTTTATATCAAGTAAGTTGTGGAATCTGGTATGTTTATCTACGGAGTTCAAAAAGAACGTTAATATTTCACAACTGGATTTTCTTCTTCTTCTTTTTTTTTTGAGACAAGGTCTTGCTCTGTTGCCTGGGCTAGAGTGTAGTGGCATCATCGTGGCGCACAGCAACCTCAAACTCCTGGGCTCAAGAGATCCTTAACCTCCCGAGTAGCTAGAAGTATATGCACATACCACCAGAGCTGGCTCATTTTTAAAATTTTTTTGTAAATCAAGATCTCACTATTTCCCAGGTTGGTCTCAAACTCCTGGCCTCAAGTGAACCTCCTGCTTTGGCTTCTCTCATGCTACATTACAGGCATGAGCCTCCACATCTGGCCTGGATTGTTTGTGTCTTCCTTTCTTTTTCATTGTTTTTAATAGAGACAGGGTCTTGCTATGTTGCCTGGGCTGTTCTTTGAACTCCTGGGCTCAAGCAATCCTCTCGCCTCAGCCTCCTGAGTAAGCTGGAACTATGGGCAGGCACACATGCTACTGCACTCAGCTTGGACTGTTTTCTTAATTTGCCTTTCCCTCATAAGCTTACAAAATACTCAAGCATTAAAGGTTTTTGATAAGATAGGGAAGTACCTAACTGTGTGATGATGAATGGAATTGCAGGCTACCAAAAGGAAAGGGGGATAAAAAAAGGTAAACCAAACTGACAACTTTGGGTAGCAAATAACTGATGAAGCATAAAAATATTTCTAAATAATAACAAAACATCTTCAAAGGACTAGAAAGATAAATCACTTTAAGAGCAAAAGAGGGACTGTGTGATTAACATGCCCTTAGTCCTAGCTACTCGGGAGGCCGAGTCAGGAGGATCGCTTGAGCCCAGGAGTTTGAAGTTGTACTGAGCTATGATCACACCACTGCACTCCAGCCTGGGCAACAAGGCAAGATCCTGTCTCTAAAAAAAAATAAAAATAAAAATAAATTTTAAAAACTGGGAAAAAGGGAATCACATGTCCTTGCTTCATCTCAGTGATCATGCTGTTACCCTTACATGGAGGACGCTTAATACCTACGACAGTGTTATCAAACTGAGAATGGAGATGTTGGTTATGGAATCAATTTCAAGAGTCACACTATGATTAAAATAAAATCAGTGTATACGAACAGCATAAGTATTGCTTGGCATTCTACTGTAAAAGAAAAAAAAGAACAGTAAAAGTAAATATCTGAAACTGCAATGAACCCATTTCACGTATGTTTATAAGTATATCTGTATCCAGATGTTAAACAGATTTCTAGCTATGCTAAAAAGTCTGAAAGCCACTAACCTATGAAACTGTAACCTTAATAACAATCAAATAGCAACAAGGACTGTGGTCCCTTAAAAATCAAAAATCCTAATTTCTCAAGTACGATCTGTGAGAATCTTCCTCACAACACCGTGGAGTATTTGAAATGGAAATTCCTAAGCTCTAATCTAACAATGAATCATTGTTACAGTGGAAACCAGGATCTGAATTTTTAGCAAGCACCTTTCCTATAACTTTTCTAAGGTGAAAACATTTATGTCCCATGTGAATGGCTCACCAGAGGGCAAACTTGACCGAAAAGATTTTAATGAGCGCAGTGGCTCATGCCTGTAATCCTAGCATCTGGGCAGCTGAGGCGGGAGGATCACTTGAGCTCAGGTGTTCAAGACCAGCCTGAGCAAGAGTGAGACCCTGTCTCTACTAAAAATAGAAAAAATTAGTTGGGCAAATAAATATAGAAAGAAAAAATTAGCCGGGCATGGTGGTGCGAAGCTGTAGTCCAAGCTACTCGGGAGGCTGAGGCAGGAGGATTGCTTGAGCCCAGGAGTCTGAGGTTGCTATGAGCTAGGCCGAAGCCACCGCAATCTAGCTCCAGGCAGCAGAGTGAAGACACTGTCTCAAAAAAAAAGTATTCCTTGCTTGAACTTTTCCTAAAATAAACTTTACAAATATTCCAAGAGTTGAGTAATTAAGACACAAGTACCTCCCATCTTGCCCCTGCTCCTTTGTGCAGCATGAGGACATTTATTAATGTACTAATGACTCATTCTAACCCTTACCCATTTTAGTCTTCTTTAACCACTACCCAAAAATTTTAAAGGAAAAATATTCAGGAATTATACCTTAATTCAAAATAGCCTCTGGTAAGGCCAGGTGCGGTGGCTCACGCCTGTAATCCTAGCACTCTGGGAGGCCGAGGCAGGCGGATCATTCTGAGCTCAGGAGTTCGAGACCAGCCTGAGCAAGAGCGAGACCCCATCTCTACCAAAAATACAAAGAAATTAATTGGACAGCTAAAAATATATATAGAAAAAATTAGCCGGGCATGGTGGCGCATGCCTGTAGTCCCAGCTACTCGGGAGGCTGAGGCAGTAGGATTGCTCGAGCCCAGGAGTTTGAGGTTGTCGTGAGCTAGGCTGATGCCAGGGCACTCGCCCCAGGCAAGAGAGTGAGACTCTGTTTCAAAAAAAAAAAAAAAAAAATAGCCTCTGGTAAAAAGGTAAACAGTCTAAGAGACTTCTCTGCATTATCTGTGCAACTTTCTGTGAATCCACAATTCTTTCGAAATAAAAAATTTTTTAAAATAGCTATTTTCTTAATAATTTATGAGTAACAAGTGCCAAACTTTTGAGTGGGGGGAATACTAAAGTTGTAATAATAGTTACTTGTGTCAAGGCAGAAGGTAACTACTGTAGAAAAAGAATCCTCAGCCTAATGCAAAGGTGAAACAAATGTAAATGTGGAGGATTTAAGTCAAAATTTTAAAGGTGACTATTACAGAAAATATGGAAATGTTTTCTAATCTTTGGGTCCCATTTAAAGATGTCTGAATTTTACTGATTTTTAGCTTAACTAAATGAATAAATTCATTCACCTAATGATAAACTTCGTAAACTTATGGTATTTGGTCCAGATTTCCAGCATTACCAATCAATCCTATACTTGAATATGCATCCCTTCTTGGGATAAAGCTCATAACCATCATCCAAATTCTCTTTCCAAAGGAATACTTGAAACAAAACTAAAAATGTTTACCAAGAACTACCAATTTTTTTTTAAAGTCAGACATATTTATAATTCTTACCTATTATTTTCAAAGTGTCTTTTAAATGCTGATACAGTGGTCATCAGCATTAACTTCACAGCAACTTCAGTCAGCTCATCTCTGACCTAGGATTATATTCTTTCCTTCCTGTTTACAACAGTCTAACAGTGCACAACTGATTCCCATTTTCTTCCCTCCAAGTCTTGTTGCCAAGCTGCAACTGCAGGAGGGAATTCTTTTTAAAATATTATACACTAAAATTTTTTTAAAAACCTACAGTAGGAAAAAATTATATGCAATTAACCACTTAAAAAAATAATACCCAGATTCATTTCAAGCAGATGTGTTTCAGAAACTACCTCTCCTTATAATTATAAGTTAAATCATAAGAGAGGGAAAACTGTGAAACGAGCTTATTTTGGTTCACATTTTATCTTCTTGTGAGATTGGTCATTATATCAAAGTTTAATCTCAGAACAAACTAAATTAATTCAATAGTCAGCTAAATATATAGACACAAAAAACTGTACACATATTCCTCAAAAAATTAAAAATAGAATTATCCTATAATCTAGCTTCTGGGTATATATCCAAAAGAAGTGAAAGCAGAATCTCGAAGACATATTAGCCAAAAGGTGGAAGCAACCCAAGTCTGTCCACTGACAAATGAATGGATAAACAAATGTGGTATATATACATGCAACACAGTATTTTTCCATCTTAAAAAAGAAATTGTGCCATATGCTAGAACATGGATGAGCCCTGAAGGACATTACGCTAAGTGAAATAAGTCAATCACAAAAAGATACTGTATGAATCCACTAATATGAGAGGTGTCTGAAGTAGTCAAATTCATAGAAGCAATGTAGAATGGTGGTTGCCAAGGGCTGGGGGAAGGAGGAAATGGAAAAGTTGTTGCTTAATGAACACTGAGTTCCAGTTTTATTACTGAACTGGGCACTTAGTAGTTGAGACATTTTATGGATTTTTTTTTTTTTTACAACTAAAAAAAACTTTTCAAAATATGTATCTAAGCCAGGCACACCTGTAGTCCCAGGTACTCAGGAAGCTGAGGTGGGAGGATTACTTAAGCCCAGGAGTTTCAGGCCAGCCTGGGCAACAGTGAGACTTTCAAAAAAAAAAAAAAAAAAAAAAGAAGGTAAGAAAAAGAAAAAACAAGTATCTAAATATAGATTATTATTATTGTGGAATTATTAGTGCAAGAGAAACAGCAATTACACGAGACAGCACCCTAACTTGATGGAGAATCAAAGTAAACATCACCAATGAGGGCAAATGGCTGTCGTGTGCCCACACATGTGGCCCCTGAGAACACGACATTGCCTGTGTAATCTGAACCTCTCAGGAATAAATACCAGACAAATCCAAATTGAGGAATATTCCCTATATAATGATTTAATAATAATATAATAATTTCTATATTATTTTGCATCTAAATGTAATATACAAGCATTTACTAGAAGATAAAAAGCTTTGAAGTAAATTTTTATTAGAAAAAGTGATGAAATAATGAAATGCGGAATATAAATTAGATAAAAGTATTCTATCATTGCTTCCTAAATTTGAAAACGATACTGTGAGTATAGTTTATCTTTGATCTTAGGAAAGAAATGCTCAAGCATTAAGTAAAGGAGAACGATGTCTTTAACCTATTCTTAAACAGTTCAGAATAAAAGTGTTCACACAGACAATGATAAAGCAAATGTGGCAAAATGTTAAAAAAAAAAAAGTGACTCTAGATCAAAGAGTTTGTAAGAGTTCTTTGCTATTTTTAAATTATTTCAAAATAAATTAAAGTTTTTAAAAAGCATAATCTTAAATCCAGTTTATCTCAGTTCCAACAAAAACTTTTAAGCAAAGAAACTATATAAAAAAAATTTGGCCTACTTAACTGTAAATGCCAGCAAATTCACCAAGTACCACCAAGTAACACAAATCTATATTCAAAAACAAATATGCTAATTAATCTAATAGTATAAAACACAGTCCTAGCTCTAGGACCCAGCTTTACTAGGTGAGACCAGAAAGCAACAGTCATTGCCAAATGAGATTACAGACTTCAGAGGGCAAGAAATCGCTGTGGATTAGCGATCAGATGGGTTTTGCAGGGGAACTGACCTAGAAGGGCCCGAGCAGATTAAGTAAAGAGTAAAACAGGGAGCGGTGAATAGGGAAGACTGTTTATCCATTTTTTGAAATGTTGTAAGAATTCAGAGGTTTAAATAAGCAATAAAATAAAGGTAACCCACCTGGAAGAAAGAGAGGAGGGCATGTTGAGGAGTGTGTCAGAGGAGAGGGGGTTGTTAAGCTAAACGTGTGGTAGATGGAGAATAACTAGTCTGTTAAAAAGAGGAGGCCAGCGAAGGTTTCATACTATATAGTGATGATCTTAAGTGTCTAAATCTTTGTTAAAAATTTAAGCTCAGCTATACTACTCTGATCCCATCATTTAATAAGTAAAAAGAAGAGCACAAAAATATCTCCCTTTCCCTTATTTGAAATGTGTCATTCTCAAAGGTGAGGCCCTTTCCAATTTCAAAAAGCACATAGGGCAAGATGCGGTGTCTCACATCTATGATCCTGGCCCTTTGGGAGGCCAAGGCAGAAGGATCGCTTGAGGTCAGGAGTTCGAGACCAGCCTGAGCAAGAGTGAGATCCCTGTCTTTACTAAAAATAGAAAAAAAATTGGCTGGGTGTGGTGGCATGCACCTGTAGTCTCAACTACTCAGGAGGCTGAGGCAGGAAGATGGCTTGAGGCCAGGAGTTTGAGATGCTGTGAGCTAGGACAATGCTACGGCACTCCAGCCTGGACAACAGAGCGAGACCCTGTCTCAAAAAAGAAATAATAATAATAAATAAATAAAGCATATAAGAAGCAGACTGTAAGGACTAAATTTCCCTACTGAGACTACAACTTACTCTTCATGATAAAAGCCTATAATTTCCTCATAAGCCATCTGTCTCTAGGTGTTAATGGGAAAAGATTGAGAAACACCCCCTACCATCCGTTATGCAAACAACTCTGTTATCTCACTCCCTAGTAAAATTTAAACATCATCCTTCCCAATTAAAAGGGGAAAGTTATACTTTGCCAATACTATCTGAAACTACCAGAAACTTCCACAGATTTTTTTCAAAGCATTTTAAAGATGCAGATTATATTGTAGACCATAGTACAAGAGAATTTAGGTTCAGTGGATATTCAAGTAAACTCACATTAAGTAACTTCAAGAGCTGTCATCACATTCATCCTAGCTCTGCCACTTAGTACCCACTTCATAAAAGTAATAATAGTAAACACTTATATAGCACCACTATATGCTAGGTACTATTCTAAATATGTAGTTACATTAATTGACTTAATCACCACAGCAACCCTATTAGCAAAGTACTATTACTACCTCCATTTTATAGATGAGGAAATTAAAGCACAGAGAGGGCAAGTAACAATCCCAAGACCACACAGCTAATAAGCTGTAGAGCCAGTATATGAATCCAGGTAATCAGCCCACAGTCAGTTTCTTAACTACAATCTCCCCATATTTCATCAAACTACTTAATCTCTCTCCTCCACCTCCACTTCTCCACTAAGAGAGTGGAGAAGCTAATAGAGCCACATGCTCTTTTCTGAATCCTGTGGAGGCAGACAGGCTTGAGAATTCAGAATTTTCCTGGTTTTCAGAAGATAATAAGCACTCCATTCATTATCAGGCCTATTAATATTTCAATAGTGAAACGATGTGAAAGCACATTCACACTAAATGGATAAATAGATATAATAGCCTTATATCATTGCAAATCAAATTAGGTTTTGTTGCCAAAAAGTAACATAAAGTGCAGTTTTAGAGCTTTTTGGATTTTGGAATTGTAGCTAACAAACTTGGCAGAATTGTCATCAAAATTAAATAATACATATACGTAAGTGCTTACCATAGGACCTAGTACACAGTAAGTAGGCGCAATATATGGTAGCTATTGTATTAAAGATAAAATGTTTGATTAACCGTACATGATTGGATAATGTTTTTAATGAAAAGCCCCAAGTAATACAAGGGCAATCTGCAGGGTACCCAAATGGCTTAGGTATGATTGTGGGGAGATGACTTTAGCAACATTAAAAACAAAACATGCACCTATTATGAAACAAAGACATGAAGAAATATCTTATAAAATTAACAGGTGGGGAGGAAGTCTACAAAAAAATTCAAGAGAACACTTTTCTGACCATAAGAATTTAAACAATCTTTTTTAAAAAAGTCTATTCGATTCTCTTTTATAAAATCACATGTAGCTTTGGAGGAGGAAAAAAAGGGTTTAAAACTCTAATAATTTAGATTTTAAGTTCCCAACCTTGTACCTTCAAACTATCCTCTAAAACACCTCACCTGAATAATTAGGTTTGGAAATAAAAATGGAAACAACTACAGACATATTAAAAAAACAAAAACAAAAACACTAGGCTGGGCAAGGTGGTTCATGCCTGTAATCCCACCACTTTAGAGAGGCTGAGGTGGAAGGATCACTTGATGCCAGGAATTCGAGACCAGCCTGGACAACACAGTGAGACATGGTCTCTACGAAAAATTTAAAAATTAGCCGGGAGTGGTGGGGCGCACCTGTAGTCCCAGCTACTTGGGAGGCTGAGGCAAGAGAATGGCTTAAGCCCAGGAATCTGAGGTTGCAGTGAGCTATGATAATGCCACTGCACTCTAGCCTGGGTGACAGAGCAAAACCCTGTCTTTAAAAAAAAAAAAAAAAAAAACCATGCTTCAGTCTTTTCAAAAGCAATGATGACTTAACTCTGCAATAGAAAATTCCTTGAAAAATAACCATCCCAGAAAATTATAATACTCACACAGTGGCAAAATATTTAAGATCACACAAATCTTTACTTTTGCGCAACGTCACTTAGAGCAACATACTTGACAGTTTTCAAAGAAAATAAATGCTGGTATAAAAGGATCTTCTTTTGAATTATTAATGTAAATATTCATCACAGTTTTCAAACACTTAAACAGAATTCTCTTGGTCCTGGCTCTAAGATACCAATAAGCAGTGTTAGGTTTCCTGTTTCCATTATGATTTTGATGTACTTTTAATATTTTATTTGTATTATGTCTAATGGAGTCCACCCAGCACACAGAGGTCCAAGTATTTCTCAATTTCTTTTTTTTTTTGTAAAAAAGCAACATGTTCAATTTTATTTCACTATTCCTATTTTCCTATTCCAAAAATAGGTTATTTAACAACTTACTGTATTTTAGTCTTTAAATCCTTTTCAAATTCAGTCATCCAGCACTTAGTGAACACTGATCTGTGCTTAACAAGCTTCAAAGCTGACAATTCATGTTTCCCCTTATGAACAAGTGGATATCACTATTGCCAGGGCCAGGCCAACCAAGGCAAAACAGAATGTGTTATCTAATTTAAGACCCGGAACCACTCAGAAGAAGAATCCAATTTCCAAACATGTTCACAGTTAACTACACTGAACTGAAGAATGATTAATATTTTTACATCAAACAGGTATTGCCTGGGTGAGAAACAGAGAACACTATCATTTCTAACTACCAGGTTAACTCCTCACCAAAACCATAAGCTAAATGGTAGTGGCAAAATATAGGTAAGTACATTTTAATTAAAACAGGGTTGTTTTCAAACCTTAAAGAACTGTATATTATTTGAAAATGCATCCAGAATACCTAATATCTACCATTTATAATTTTAGTCAATTCACTTAATCTCTGAACCTTGGTGGCTTTATCTGTGAAATGGGGATTAATAAAAGTTACTTAATTGGATTTTTCAGAGTCAAATGAAAACAATGTATACAAAGTACCAGGCAGAGGTTTGGCATACAAATGGAAAATACACAGTAGCTATTACTAAGTACAGAAAGTAAAGCTTGGCAACTTTCTTAGATGGCAGGAATATGCAGAGTGAAAGTATTAAAAGGAGTATGAGTTTTTTGTGTTTTCTTTTTTCTTTTTTTTTTTTGAGACAGAGTCTCACTCTGTTGCCCAGGCTAGAGTGCCGTGGCATCAGCCTAGCTCACAGCAACCTCAAACTCCTGGGCTCAAGCGATCCTACTGCCTCAGCCTCCCAAGTAGCTAAGACTACAGGCATGAGCCACCATGCCTGGCTAATTTTTTCTATATATATTTTTTAGCTGTCCACCTAATTTCTTTCTATTTTTTTAGTAGAGACGGGGTCTCGCCCTTGCTCAGGCTGGTCTCGAACTCCTGAGCTCAAACGATCCACCTGCCTCGGCTTCCCAGAGTGCTAGGATTACAGGCGTGAGCCACCACGCACGGCCAGGAGTATGAGTTTTAAAAGGCTAAAAACCACTCTTCTATAGTAAGGTGACTATATAAAATTGGTTCAAGGGGAAAGAGATGAAATTATGGACTACTTAAACTTGAAGCAGGCAACCAGATTTATGAAACCATTTGCAAGACTAATTACCAGTTCTATAAGGATCGGGATCTGCCACCCAAGTTGCCCATCGCCAAACGTAACTGCATTGTTTAGTTGGCAGGCATGTCTTATTCTAAATTTACCAGTAACTTTTAAAACAGGTTTAACAAATTTATCGATCTACTGTTTTGGTAAACTACTCCCTAAAAATCAATTATCTCCAAACATGGTCCAAGAATCATCTGCATCAGAATCACCTTGTTTAAAACGCAGATTGGTGGGGCGCAGCTCAGAAATCTATGCACATTTGTTTAGAGGAGCACTGTTTAGCAAAACATTCTATATTAAATCCACCCAAAACATAACTTAACCTCCAATTACTTTTTTGCAAGATCTGCCACTACAACAAGCTTCTGTTCTACTGTAATGTGTGTCTGAATTAATTCAGGAAGTTAGGGAGAACAGGACCAATAAATATCAAGAAATAATGATGCACTTTATAGACACAACTACTTCCATTTTTTATCAACATGAAATTAACTCAACCATTAACAATTAAGAACATAAATAAACTAGGCCCTACAGAAAAGTTGAACTTAGGAAGATAAGACCTAGTTTCATCAAGAGCTTTATTTTAAAATAGTACACAGTGAAGTTCCGTCTTCTTTACATGTAAAAAGTTGAAAATGAACCTCATTAGAAACCTCAAGTCTAATAAAACATGCCCGGCATAGTTTGCACATAACACATCTCGTTATTTAGTATATAAAATCTACTTGCAAAATTTATTTTTAATTCCATATGTTACAGGTTTCTTTACACCCAGATTCAAACTAGGTTTTTAATGCCTAATGAATAATCACTTTCAAAACGAATCATATTAATGGAACATGCAATGGAAGAGCTCACTCTCAATACAGTACTGTACAGTAATAGGCATACTACACCTGTGCGAGTCAGAAAGTGATTGGCATTTGACTCTACTATTTATTTTACTGTGAGAGCCCTTTATTGACACCTGGGGATACAAACAGAATAATCACCAAAAATTAAATGTTTTAACTATGTACAACTCAACACAATCATTCAAGCATACTACTTGAGGGCCTAAATTCTCAACCTGGATGCTTTAGTATAAGCTACTGATACCACTACTCACTGCTTCACCAGAATGGCTGTATATTTTTCCCACCAAAAGTAGGGCTATTGCACCATACGTTTCATGGTCTCTGTAAAGAAAAGAAATCATTGTCTTGGTTTATATTTCCTTAAAAAACAAGTAAATTTTCTACAAACTGTTTTAAGAACTTAGTGAAATCTGAAGTTGTTTAAAGAAATCATCTCAATTCTTTTTAATGCAACAGTACCCCCACATACAGTCAATATTTGTAAAAAGATCAATTTGAAAATACAACTAGCTACAACCTTTAATACACATGTACCACAAAATTTAAATGCACTAGCATTTTTAACCACAAACAATTTATGGCTCCTTATTTCATGCCAGGTCACAAAAAAAATGGAGTGAGATTTTTCAGGACTTCAAAGTGGCTTTATAACTATTTTTAAGATGTGGGGAACAATCAATAGTTTAAATCCCTCTGTATAGAGAAAAACCATTGGTTCCAGCAAATAAAGTCCCTTCAGGTATGGATTGAGAAGGCTGAAAAACTACCTTTTCAGAAGCCTCAGCTGAAGGCTTTTGCCTTTTGCAAACAAACTTGACTGGTTAAATTTTCTACGTTTGGAATTACTAAAGTTGGAGGTGTGTTTAGGAGATAGATCTAAAAGTTTGCAGCCGGATAACAGATACTCTCTCTGGGAGGCCAAGGCGGGTGGATCATTTGAGCTCAGGAGTTCGAGACCAGCCTGAGCAAGAGCGAGACCCCGTCTCTACTAAAAAAAAAAAATAGAAAGAAATTAGCTGGACAACTAAACATATATATACAAAAAAGTAGCCAGGCATGGTGGCGCATGCCTGTAGTCCCAGCTACTCGGGAGGCTGAGGCAGAAGGATCGCTTGAGCCCAGGAGTTTGAGGTTGCTGTGAGCTAGGCTGATGCCATGGCACTCTAGCCGGAGCAACAGAGTAAGGCTCTATCTCAAAAAAAAAAAAAAAGAGAGATAGCCACACTCATTTCTACAGACCCAAAACAAGGAACAAGGCCCAAAAGAGGCCCTGAGAAGACTGTGGTTATTGCCCCTTCGGTTTGCTTCTGAGGGAAAAGAACTATTTTAAAACATAGATACGCATCCAAAGGGGGATGCAACCAGAAAAAAAAAAACAAAAAAACCCAGAATGTAGAAAATTCTATAAAACAAAGTCCATGGTTTAACAAATAAATTGCAGAGGAATAAAAGTAATAGCAGAACTACAAATAAAAACGACTTAAGAAAAATCAACCATTTGCAATGTATGAACTTTATTTGGATCCTAATTTGAAAAGTCTTGAGATGTTAATTTTGATTTGATATTTGATGATACAAAAGAATTGTTGCTAATATTTTAGGTGTGACAACAGTAGGATGGTTATTTAAGTCCATATCTTTTTAGAGATCTACACTGAAATATTTATGGATAAGTGACACACCTTGGCTTAGCTTCAAAATAACACACTGAAAGCACACATATGATTTAAGGTTTGGCTAAAGTTTATGTTGAAGCTGGGAGATACAGACATGCAGGTTCATTTCCCATAATAAAAAGTAAAGGCCGAGCATGGTGGCTCACACCTGTAATCCTAGCACTCTGGGAGGCTGAGGCAGGAGGACTGCTTAAGCTCAGGAGTTCAAGACCAGCCTGAGTAAGAGCGAGACCCCATCTCCACTAAAAGTAAAAAAATTAGCCGGGCGCTGTGGTGCATGCCAGTAATCCCAGCTATTCAGAAGGCTGAGGCAGAAGGAAGGATCGCTTGAGCCCAGAAGTTTGAGGTTGCAGTGAGCTATGATGATGCCACTGTACTCTAGCCCGGGTGACCAAATGAGACTCTGTCTTTAAAAAAAAAAAAAAAAAAAGGTTCAACAGAAAGTATGGCACAACCACTGATTTATTATTCTGTCTAAAATAGTCAGCAAGACAGTTAAGCAACCTGAAGGAATACTTTTTGTACGTCAGAAGTACAGGCCGGGCACGGTGGCTCACGCCTGTAATCCTAGCACTCTGGGAGGCCGAGGTGGGCGGATCGTTCTGAGCTCAGGAGTTCGAGACCAGCCTGAGCAAGAGCGAGACTCCGTCTCTACCAAAAATAGAAAGAAATTAATTGGACAGCTAAAAATATATATAGAAAAAATTAGCCAAGCATGGTGGCACATGCCTGTAGTCCCAGCTACTCGGGAGGCTGAGACAGTAGGATCGCTTGAGCCCAGAAGTTTGAGGTTGCTGTGAGCTGGGCTGACACCACGGCACTCGCCCCAGGCAAGAGAGTGAGACTCTGTC
>RJWJ010021278.1:0-28084 GCA_004363605.1 Indri indri
CTCAGAAACATATTTCAAAAATAAATATTCTGTACCCTCTCTATCCCAGAATTTAGTTAATATATTTAACTTTATGGAAAACAGACTATCTCCATTGTGAAATAGTTAAATTAATCCCTCCTAATGATGGGTCAATGCACATTTGGAGCATATCCGGTCATATAGATTCATGTAGTAAGAGATGCTGGAGGATGGAAGGGGAAGGTGAAATGTTTTGTTCCATTTCAGTTTCTTCATTATAGAAGCCCCTGGGTATATATCTATTAGGAATTTCAGAAATCCAAAGAGTAATTTTTTTAAATAATTGTGGTAAAATATAGCTGTCTCTACTAAAAATAGAAAGAAATTGGCTGGACAACCAAATATATATAGAAAATACTAGCCGGGCATGGTGGTGCATGCCTGTAGTCCCAGCTACACGGGACGCTGAGGTAGTAGGATTGCTTGAGCCCGGGAGTTTGAGGTTGCTGTGAGCTAGGCTGATGCCACGGCACTCTAGCCCAGGCAACAGAGTGAGACTCTGTCTCAAAAAAAAAAAAAAAAAAAAAAAAGACAGAGTCTCGCTCTGTCACCCAGGCTAGAGTGCCATAGCATCATCATAGCTCATTACAACCTCAAACTCCTGGGCTCAAGCTATTCTCCTGCCTCAGCCCCACAGGTAGCTTGGACTACAGGCACATGCCACCATGCCTGCTAACTTTTTCTATCTTTTACAGAGATGGGGGTCTCACTTTTGTTCAGGCTGGTCTCAAACTTCTGGCCTCAAGTGATCCTCCCACCTCGGCCTGTCAGAGTGCTAGGATTACAGGCATGAGCCACACTGCACCTGGCCCCGTTAACTCATTTCTTACATGTTTTAACAAGTATTGTGGGCTAGAAGAGAGGGAGAAAGGATATAAGTGTAGTTGTATATAAGTAAGTGCCTGACACAAAATATATATATTTTTTTATCTCAGGCTAGAGTAATTTTCAGTTGAAAGAAGAGGTGGTTCATGTCTTGAAAGGTTTTTGGATGGTCATTGAATTTTTTCTGAGCATTTAACTGAATTGTTCTAGAACCCTTTTCCCGTGGTTTTCTTGTATAGAAAGATTCAGGTTCCAGTGCTGTGAGTGTATTGGTCAAATTGGAAGGATGATACTAAACTCTTAGAGAGGTTTTCTGTGCCCTGGTCTCTAGTTCAAGCTGGAGATGATTCATAATGAGAAGAAGCCATGAAACCAGAGGAATCTGGGAACTTGTTTCTTTGCCCTCCCAGGCTGCATGGCTGAGAGTTTGAAGGAGGAGATCCTTAACAGGGAGAAAGTGGTGGATCTTTTGGCTGGTCCAGATGCCTATCGGGACCTTCCTCGGCTGCTGGCTGTCGCTGAGTCAGGCCAGCAAGCTGCCAACGTGCTGCTGTCTCTGGACGAGACCTACGCCGATGTCATGCCAGTCCAGATGAACCCCAGTGCCACTTCTGCCTTTGTGTGAGCCTCTCCTTTCTTTGTCACTTTTGAAATAACATGTTAATTTTATTACATTAAAAAAAGGTAATACATGCACATGGTACAAAATACAAAAGACAAAAAATGGTATATTAAGACTCCCTCACACCCACCATCCCTCTCTTGCACCACTTCTCTAAGGCAGCCGTGTGTGTAGTTTCTTGTGTAATCCTTTCAGAAATATTCATCGCGTATGCATTTATATACCCACATGGGGTCTTTCCTTCCTTCTCTTTTTTTTACACAAGTGATAATAAACTTTTCTGTCCTCTTATTTTTTTACTAAAAAAAATGTCTTGGACTTTTCTGATTTAAAAATTGTTTTCCTCTGGATCTTTTAAGTTAAAGAAAAGTAAAAATTTGGTTACAAAATCATTCATATTTAATGAAAAATATGCGGAAAAGACAGAAAACCATGAAGAAGAAAGTAAAAGTTACTTATACTCCCAGTACCTGATGATAAACACTGTTAGGTTGATGTATATCATTCTCGTCCCTTTCCTTTGTGTTTGTGTGTGTTTATTTATAAAAATTGGCTCTTGTACTTAGTTTTGTAACCTTTTCTTATTTAATATCGTGAATATTTCTTATGGCATTAACTTTTCTGTAGCAGAGGTTGGCAAATCGCTTACCACTTTAATTTTGTAAATAAAGTTTTATTGGAATACAGTTATGCCCATTCCTTTACATGTTGCCTATGGCTGCTTTTGCCACTGCAACAGCTGAGCTGAGTAGTTATAACAGAGACTGTGGACTGCAAAGCCTCAAGTATTTACTATCCGGTTTTTTACAGACAAAGTTTGCCAACCTCTGTTCATTTTGATGGCTATCCAATATTGTGTTGTTGGAATGCTTAGTAAAAATAGTAGCTAACATTAAGCATTCTTCAGTGAACATCTTTTTTTTTATTATTAGTCAAGTGCAGTAATGGGGAGGGGGGAAAGTAGTAGAACAAGGAGTTCAATCTGTAACTGACTGTGAACAATCAAGTGAGATAACTCACTACCTTCGGACCAGCCCAGTGAACATCTTTGATACATATTTGTAATTATTTCCTTAAGATAAGTTGAGGCTAGCTTTCATATGTAGGATGCAAATGAAAGAGAGTGATTTAACTTAGATACTAGCAGCTGGATCAGAATGTATGAGAATTGCAGCACCCTGTGTTTTGAATCCAGGGTCTCTTTCCCCTACATACACATACACATACATACATACTTTGTAATATTAATTTTTTTCTGGTTTGGATGTAGGAAGTCCAAATAGTATACTCATAAAAACAGTAGAAAGTCCAGATGTAAGTATGTACTCTATCTCTTTACCACTGTCCCTCCTCAGGCTAACCACTATATCTGTCAGTTACAGTCTGGTTTATATTTTGCAATTAGATACCACTTTTTAAAGATAAAGAAATCTTTGCCTTAGTGTTTCTGAGATCTCAGATTGATCCTGTGTGAGCACAGTAGCAAGAAGATTCAGAGCCAAAGAGTGATGCCATGGGAGCTGTGACCTGCTCCTGGGTTGCATCAGGACACCCGGCTACTGTTACTAAGTTCTGGTACTTTCTTCCCCAGGTCAATCATGCGAGGCTGTGACAACATGTGTAGCTACTGCATCGTTCCTTTCACACGTGGCCGGGAGAGGAGTCGGCCTGTTGCTTCCATTCTAGAGGAAGTGAGGAAGCTTTCTGAGCAGGTAAAGAGTTCTCTAGGCTCTCTTGCTGTGAGCATGTTTGGGGGAAGATGAGGACAACCTTTTCAATTTTCAGCCTATGCTTTCTCTAAGTTTCAAAAGTTTGGGACCATGCCTGGCAAGAAAGAAACACCTGGGTTTACCTTTGGTTTGCTGCCCACAAATTATAGGCGGGTCCACTGTGAAGTTTGCTTAGGAGGCAGCACAGTGGAAGGGAGAGACCATGAGGTTAGAATGAGGTGATGGAGTATGATTTCTGGCTCCACCGTTCTCTGGCTTGATGCCTAAGAATAAGTCATTTATCTGTCATCTTCAAAATGTAGTTTCTCCATCTATGAAAAGAGGATAAAATAATGCTTTGCTTGTAGGGTTATTGGAAGGCTTGGAGGAATTGTATTTAAACTACTTGGCACATAGTAAGTTTTCAGAGAATGAGGTATTAGTCTGTCTGTCTGTTCTAGGGAAAATCCCCACATCTCTCATTCATTTTATCACTGGGTCAGCTCACTGGCTGAGGGACAGAGAATAGATGAGGGGAGTGAGTTGGGCCAGAGGCCAGAGGAGAGAGATCTGTTCCTCTCTCTCCTACTGGGAGCTGGTCCTTCAGCTTATGAAGAGGTCTCTCCCCAGCATCAGGCCTGGATCTTCTAGCCTTGCAGAAAAGGACAGTAGGTGGGAATATGGCACTTTTCTTCCAGTGGGATCTCCCTGCTTCCTTACTTGTTTGTCCAGGAACCATGGCAGAGGGCCTCGCGAGCCCCTGTGCCAGCTCTGTGTCACCAGTTTGCCTTCGTTCTCACATTCCGACAATGGGCTCTTCTCTTCCCTCATCCCCAGATAATCAGTTTCCTGATTTGGTCCTCGGCCTGTTCACCAGCGCTGGGGGGTACTCTCCGTACCTCACCTCTCCAAGTGCTTCCTGGTCTAAAGCTGTCTCCTTCCTCTTCCCTTTTGGCTCTCTCACAGCACCGAAACTCACTCCTTCAGGAGACACTATGTTTAAATAGATTGAAATGGTTGCAAAAACTCCCCAAGTTTTCCAGGTTATTTGCATATGAAAGAAAGAACATAATAACATTAAAGTGAATCTTAGTGAATTCAAGGCCATGAACTTGTGGAAAATTAAGATTCTGTTTATGTTTTAAAGTATGTTAGTCACTTATTAATTTTGCTTATAGAGTAACTTTTTATTTTTTATTTACTTATTTATTTTTTTGGGAGACAGAGTCTGGCTCTGTAGCCCGGGCTAGAGTGCCATGGCATCGGCCTAGCTCACAGCAACCTCAAACTCCTGGGCTCTAGCGATCCTACTACCTCAGCCTCCCGAGTAGTTGGGACTACAGGCGTGCGCCACCATGCCCGGCTAATTTTTTCTGTATATTTTTAGTTGTCCAGATAATTTCTTTCTATTTTTAGTAGAGACGGGGGTCTCACCCTTGCTCAGGCTGGTCTCGAACTCCTGACCTCGAGCAATCCTCCCGCCTCGGCCTCCCAGAATGCTAGGATTACAAGCGTGAGTCACCACGCCCAGCCCTAGAGTAACTTTTTAAAAAAGATTTTTTTCTTTCATTTAGATTTTTAGACTGCAATTGCAAAGAGAATAGAATATTGTGCCTTTAACAAAATGTCCATTTATTCATTCAAACAATGGTTATTGATTGGAAGTCTTCTAAGTAAGCAGCTTTTTTGGAAAGTCCCTTTTATTTTGTATATGAAAAATACCGAAATACACAGAAAAGAGAGAATAGTATGATGACCCCTCTCTCCCAGTTGGCAATCACCTAAATTTAACAGTTATTACATTTTGCCATATTTGTTTCATCCCTTTTTTTCTTTCTTTCTTTTTTTTTGAGACAGGGCCTTGCTCTGTTGCCCAGGCCAGCATGCACTGGCATCATCACAGCTCACAGTAACCTCAAACTTGTGGGCTCTAATGATCCTCCTGCCTCAGCCTCCCGAGTAGCTGGGACTACAGGTACATGCCACCACGCCTGGCTAATTTTTTAAATTTTTGGTAGAGACTGTATTGCCCAGGCTGGTCTTGAACTTGGGGCTCCAGTGATCCTCCTGCCTGGGATTACAGGCATTAGCCACCACACCTGGCCTATTTTTTTCTTATTGACAAAGTATTTCAAAGTAGAGCATGGCATTTTACCCTCAAGCAATTATGCATCTCTAAAAAATAAGGATTTTTCAGTACCATTAGTTCTTCTAGTAAGATTAACAGAAATTGCTAAATACCACCTCATTCTAGTCCATCCTTATTCAAATTTTCCCGATTGTCCCTTAAATCTTTCTGCATTTGGTTTTTGTCTTTTTATATGTATATATTTTACTCAGTTTTATATCCTGCTTTTTTTCTAAAATAAACTTTTTATTTTGGAACGACTTTACACTTACAGAAAAGGTCCAGAGATAGTATGTTAACTAATGTTAACATGTTACTTAACTTTGATACATTCGTCAAAACTAAAAGATTAATATTGGTATGTTACTGTTAAGGGAGTTTAGACTTTATCTGGATTTTGCCAGTTTCCCCACTGATGTCTTTTTTCCTTTCCAGGATCCAGTCCAGGATCCACATTGCATTTAGTATATCCTGCTTTTTAGATTAACAATATGTCACAACTTGCAAAAATAGTCTTTATGGAGACTGGAGTCATGACAGCTAAATACATTGCATGGTCCTGGGTTGGGATTCTGATCAGGGGGAAAAAAAAGTTATAATGGGCATTATTTGGATAATTGGTAACATTTGATTTGTGGCATATGGATTAGATAATAGGATTATATCAATATTCCTGATTTTGATACTTGTCCTCCGATTATGTAGGAGAACATCCTTGTTTTTAGGAAATATGTATTGAAGTATTTAAGGGT
This sequence comes from Indri indri, assembly GCA_004363605.1. Taxonomy (NCBI): domain Eukaryota; kingdom Metazoa; phylum Chordata; class Mammalia; order Primates; family Indriidae; genus Indri; species Indri indri. The sequence goes on from RJWJ010021278.1 coordinate 6,058, forward strand.
AAAAGAATATGGTGTCTGCAGCTTATTCTCAGAGGCTTAAAAAAACGTTTGCTTGCACGCATGTGTGTGTAGTGAGAGAGAAGGTAGAGAGAGAATGTATATATACATATGTGAATGTGAATAATAAATGGGGCTCAGTGTTAACAATTGATGAATTTGGGCAAAGAGTACGGGAGGGTTCTTCTACTGTTGCAGTATTTCTGTAAATTTGAAATTATGTCAAAATAAAGTTACAAAAGAAGTCTTTATAGCAACTATTATTTTCTTTCTGATATTTTATAATGCAAATTTTCAAACACACAAGTTGAAAAACTAGTATAATAAATATGATTGTTAACATTTTGTCATATTTGCTTTATCCACCTATCTCCATGCATGTATAAATATATTTTTTCCAAACTATTTGAAAGTAAATTATAGATATCAGAACACATAACACTAGATTCTTCAGTATGTATCTCCTAAGAATAATAATTTTTCTCAGCCAGACGTGGTGGCTTACATCTGTAGTCCTAGCTACTTGGGAGGCTGAGGCAGGAGGATCACTTGAGACCAGGAGGTGGAGGCTGCAGTGAGCTGTGATTGTGCCACTGTACTCCAGTCTGGATGACAGAGCAAGACCCCGTCTCTAAAAGAAAAAAGAATTTTTATCTGTATAACCATAATATCATTATCATATGTAAGAAAATTAATAATTAACTAATATCATCTAATAAGCAGTCCATATTCAAAATTGCTTAGTTGTCCAAAATATCTTTTATTGCTGTTTTATTGTCAAACCAAGATCCAATCAAGATTGGTGCAGTTATATTTGGTTGTTGTATCTCTTCAGTCTCTCTTAATCTAAAACAGCCCTTTCACTTTTTTTGTTGTTGTTTGCTTTAAATGATATATTAACTTTTTGAAGGGATCAGACATGAGTCTGGATTTATCTGATAGCTTCCTTATGTTGTCATTTAATAGATTCCCCCAAATTCTGGTAACTGGAAGTTAGGCGTAAAAGCTCAATTCCTTTAGGTTAAATATTATTGATAAGAATACTTCATATACTCATGTTATATAACATTCAGCTGACAGAGTGGGTCATAAATTAACCATTATTATTGAACATTGAGTTTGTTCCAGTTTATTTTTTTTGCTATTCTAAATAATGTCTTGAAGATTAATTTTTACATAAGGTTTTATTCTGAAGTTCACTTCTTTAGATAAGATGCCCAAGCATGAAATTATTGGGTTAAAGACACACATATGGCAGATATAGCCTTACAAAAGGTATTTCTTAAATAAGACTTGAAAGTTGAAATGACTCCTTGATCTGTGGGCTGCAAAAATGATGTTGTGTTAGCAGGCATGAAAGCAACATTAATTTCTTTGCACATCTCCATCATGGCTTTTGGTAAGTTCAGCTAATTTTTAATTAATGATTCATCATGAAGCTTCCCAACAAACTTGTTTTTTATATATTTTCCCTTTTTTAGGGGCTGAAAGAAGTGACACTTCTTGGTCAGAATGTTAATAGTTTTCGGGACAATTCAGAGGTCCAGTTCAACAATGCAGTGTCTACCAACCTCAGCCGTGGCTTCACCACCAACTATAAAACCAAGCAAGGGGGGCTTCGTTTTGCTCACCTTCTGGATCAGGTCTCCAGGGTAGATCCTGAAATGAGGATTCGTTTCACCTCTCCCCACCCCAAGGATTTTCCTGATGAGGTGGGTGTTGACAGTTAGTTACCTGTGATGAAGTGATATCGGTATCTTTAAGCATGACAATGGCTTGACCTAGGAGGGGTGCAGCAGAGACCTGAGTCTTGCTGGGGAAGCCTGTTGCTATATTACTGTCTAGATGTACTGGCCCTTTGGAAAGATTTAAAGTCCACCAAGGTAGGGGTAGAGATAGGACTGATACTGAATGGGAGGTTAAGGCTACCTGTGGGACCATAAAGGCTGTACAGAGAAAGATTCTGTTACAAGGTGGATAGCTGCGTGGTTGTCTTAGTGGTGGTGGTGGTAATGGTGGCGTGGGGAGGACAGGAAGGGAGGCAATATGGTGTGGTGGGAAATAGCCAAGACTTTAGCCTCAGACAGACCTGGGTTCAAATCCCAACTCTTCCACTGCTTTACCAGCAGGTGTGCTACCTTTTCAACTTTTCATCTTCACCTGTAAAATGGGGTTAATAATTACCTCCTGTTTTGGATTGTTTTACCTATGTAAAACAGATATATTGGCATACCTTGTTTTATTGTGCTTCGCTTTATTACGTTTTACAGATCTTGCATTTTTTACACATTGAAGGTTTGTGCAACCCTGTGTTGAGCAAGTCTGTCAGCACCATTTTTTTCCAATAGCATGTGTTCACTTCATGTCTCTGTGTCACATTTTGGTAATCCTTACCAAATTTCCGACTTTCATTATTATTATATCTGTTATAGTTACTATTGTAATTGTTTTGGGGCAATACCAGCCATGCCCATATAAGATGGTGACCTTAATCAGCCAGCTGTTCCCCAATCTCTCTCCTTCTCCTCAGGCCTCCCTATTCCCCGTGACACAACAATATTGAAATTAGGCCAATTAATAACCCTACGATGGCCTCTAAGTGTTCAAGTGAAAGGAAGAGTTGCACATCTCTTACTTGAAACTAAAAGCTAGAAATGATGAAGCTTAGTGAGGAAGGCAAGTCGAAATCTGACATAGAACAAAAGCTAGGCCTCTTGTGCCAAACAGCCAAATTGTAAATGCAAAGGAAAAATTCTCGAAGGAAATTAAAAGTGCTACTCCATTGAACAAACAGATGATAAGAAAGCAAAAGTCTTATTGCTGATATGGAGAAGGTTGTAGTGGTCTGGATATTAGGTCAAACCAGCCATGACATTCCCTTAAGCCAAGGCCTAATCCCTAACTGTTTTCTATTCTACTGAAGGCTGAGAGCAGTGAGGAAGCTGCAGGAGAAAAATTTGAAGCTAGCAGAGTTTGGTTCATGAGGTTTGAGGAGAGAAGCCGTCTTTACCTGCACATAAAAGTGCAAGGGGAAGCAGCAAGTGCTGATGTAGAAGCAGCAGCAGGTTATCCAGAAGACCTACCTAAAACAATTGATGAAGGTGGCTACACTAAACAGCAGATTTTCAATGCAGATGAAACAGCCTTATATTGGAAGAAGGTGCCATCTAGGACTTTCAGAGCTAGGGAGAAGTCAATGCCTGGCTTCAGAGCTTCAAAGGACAGGCTGACTCTCTTGTTAGGGCCTAACGCAACTGGTGACTTTAAGTTGAACCAGTGCTCATTTACCACTCTGAAAACCTGATATCCTCAAAAATTATTCTAAATCTTCTCTACTTGTGCTCTATAAATGGAACAACAAAGCCTGGATGACAGCACATCCATTTATAGCTCGTTTTACTGATTACTTTAAAACTCACTGTTGAGACCTACTGCCCAGAAAAGAAAAATTCCTTTCAAAATATTATTGCTCATTGACAATGTAACTAGTCACCCAAGAGCTCTGATGGAGATGTACAAGGAGATTAATGTCATTTTCATGCCTGCTAACACAACATCATTTTTGCAGCCTATGGATCAAGGAGTCACTTAGACTTTCAAGTCTTATTTAAGAAATACGTTTTATAAGGCAAAAGCTGCCATAGATAGTCATTCCTTTGATGGATCTGGGCAAAGTCAATTGAAAAGCTCACGCCTGTAATCCTAGCACTCTGGGAGGTCGAGGCGGGGCGATCGTTTGAGGTCAGTTCGAGACCAGCCTGAGCAAGAGTGAGACCCCATCTCTACTAAAAATAGAAAGTAATTAGCTGGACAACTAAAAATACATAGAAAAAATTAGCTGGCCATAGTGGTGCATGCCTGTAGTCCCAGCTACTCGGGAGGCTGAGGCAGAAGGATCGCTTGACCCCAGGAGTTTGAGGTTGCTGTGAGCTAGGCTGACGCCACAGCACTCTAGCCCTGGCAAAAGAGCAAGACTCTGTCACCAAAAAAGAAAACCTTCTGGAAAGAATTCACCATTCTAGATGCCATTAAGAACATTTGTAATTCATGGGGAGGAGGTCAAAATATCAACATTAACAGGAATTTTGAAGAAGTTGATTCCTGCCCTCTTGGTTGACTTTGAGGGGTTCAAGACTTCAGTGGAGGAAGTCACTGCAACTGTGGTGGAAATAGCAGACTAGCATTAGAAGCGGAGCCTGAAGATGTGACTGAATTGCTGCAATTTCATGATAAAACTTTAATGGATGATGAGTTGCTTTTTTATGGATGAGCAAGGAAAATAGTTTCTTGAGAAGGAATCTACTCCTTGTGAAGATCCTATGCATATTGCTGAAATGGCAACAAAGTATTTAGAATATTACACAAACTTAGTTGATAATGCAGTGGCAGGGTTTGAGAGGACTGACTCCAATTTTAAAAGAAGCTGTACTGTGGGTAAAACAGCATTGCGTGCTACAGTGAAATCTTTTGTGAAAAAAGAGTCAATTGATGTGGCAAACTTCATAGTCACCTTATTTTAAGAAATTGTCATAGCCATTCTAGTCTTTAGCAGCCACCACCCTGATCAGTCAGCAGCCATCAACATCAAGGCCAGACCTTCTTCCAGCAAAATAGTTAAGACTTACTGAAGGCTCATTGATCATTAGCACTTTTTAGCAATAAAGTATTTTTAAATTAAGGTGTATACGTTGTTTTTTTTTAGACATAATGCTCTTGCACACTTAATAGACTAAAGTGTAATATGAACATAACTTTTATTTGCATTGGGAAACCAAGAAATTTGTGTGACTTGCTTTATTGCAATATTTGCTTTATTGTGGTGGTCTGGAACCAAACCTGCAATATCACTGAGGTATGCCTGTAGTCGGCCAAAGGTACTGAGCACAGTGCCTGGCATGGAATAGCCCACATGTGAAATATTTTTTTTTTTTTTTTGAGACAGAGTCTCACTCTGTTGCCCGGGCTAGAGTGCCATGGCATCAGCCTAGCTCACAGCAACCTCAAACTCCTGGGCTCAAGCAATCCTACTGCCTCAGCCTCTCGAGTAGCTGGGACTACAGGCATGCGCCACCATGGCCGGCTAATTTTTTTCTATATATTTTTTAGTTGTCCAGCTAATTTCTTTCTATGTTTAGTAGAGACAGTGTCTCACTCTTGCTCAGGCTGGTCTTGAGCTCCTGAGCTCAAATGATCCTCCGGCCTCGGCCTCACAGAGTGCTAGGATTACAGGCGTGAGCCACCGCGCCCGGCCACATGAAACCTTTTTTGAAGGCTTTTTGTTTTGGTGAAGTGTCTGTCTTTTGGCCTCCACGCTCACCTTTTCCCCTTGGATTATTTGTTTTATTGAGTTGTAAAAGTTGTTTAGGGGTTTTTGATACAAATCCTTTGTCAATATGTTTTCAAATATTTTCTCCTAGTTTCAATTTTTTGTGGTATCTTTTTTTTTTTTTTCTCACTCTGTTGCCCTAGGTACAGTGCAGTGGTGTCATCATAGCTCACAGCAACCTCAAACTCCTGGGCTCAAGTGATCCTCTTGCCTGAGCCTCCTGAGTAGCTGGGACTATAGGCATGTGCCACGACGCCTGGCTAATTTTTCTATTTTTAGTAGAGATCAGGTCTCACTCTTGCTCAGGCTAATCTCAAATTCCTGAGCTCAAGTAATCCTCCCACCTTGGCCTCCCAGAGGTCTAGAATTATAGGTGTGAGCCACCATGCCCGGCCTTGTGGTATCTATTAAGGTGACTAGTTTGTAAGCTAGGTGAAAGAAATGCCATGTTTTTCCTTTTTTGTCTGCTGACCCTTGTGTCAGCACTACCTGTTTGAAGCCTCTTTGCTTGAATCTGACCCTGCTTGCTTTCTTCCCTCCACTCTTTGAAACAGAGATGCCAAGTAAAATGTCTGGGACAGATAGAAGGTGGCTTGAAGCAAAGTTAAGGATTAGGTAATTCATGTGTTTGGTTTAATTAGCCTCTTAATTACTTGAAAATTAACCTTGGAAGAGAAACAGTTAGAGTAATATTTCTTTTTGCAAGATTCTTTGGTGAGACTTTGATAATCCGTAATGTGTTCTATTCAATCAGGTTCTGCAGCTGATTCATGAGAGAGACAACATCTGTAAACAGATCCACCTGCCAGCCCAGAGTGGAAGCAGCCGTGTATTGGAGGCCATGCGGAGAGGGTCAGACATTCTTGGAAAGGGGACATCCCACACCTTTCCATGTTTCCTTAATGACCAAACAGTATCTATGTTGCTAACAAATAGTGCATGGCATACAGTAGCTGTTCAATAGATGTTTACTGTATGAGTTAGCCTCTGGATATTGGAACTTGCTTCTGTTCACTCCATAAGCATAGATTAAGGACTGGGTCAATCATTTTCACCTGGTTAGCATTTATTTTTATTTATTTATTTTTTTATTTTGCTTTCATTTTTTATTAACTACATGTCTTTTTTAGCAAACAATTTGCATCTGAGCTATCAGGAACCATTAGTAGCCATGAACAAAATAAATTACATCTTTAAGTATTACATATTTTTATTTCTTAGTGTCAACATTTTTATTAAAATGGGAACCAAATGCCTAATGTTGGCATAGTAGGAGAGATTTTAAAAATAACAAGATATAAATTTTGTAATCTCATTTTTTATGTGAAAAGGCATATAGATTAATATAAAAAACTTACAAACTCTCTCAGTGTGTACTTACATATACTATTTGAATTTTTTTTTAATTTCAGCTTATTATGGGGGTACAGATGTTTAGGTTACGTATGTTGCCCTTCCCCCCCCCCGCCCCCAAGTCCAAGCTTCAAGGGTGTCCATCCCCCAGATGGTGCGCATCACACTCACTGTGTATGCGTATACCCATCCCCCCTCCCAAGCATTTATTTTTTATTAGAGCCTGTATGTTATGGCACACTCTATTTGAGATTTTAGTCCTTTAACTTTTAACATTAAAGTTTTGTTAGGTCTTAGGATTTAATGTTATTATTTTTTCTTGATTTCAATGTTTAGAAAGGTCTTGGAATTTAGATGTAGCTCTATGTGTTCACTTTCTTTGAGAATAATAAGTATTGCAGAGATTAGAGTGAAGGGAGAATGTATCCTAAGGCAAGCTGTACGGAACTAGTGCTTTGCCTTGTTTTCCACAGCAGCAAAGTGTTTTAGAGATCCTCTTTACTGTTTAATCTGTCTTGATTTATTAATTAAATAAAAAAGCCTATTTAAAGTAGTTTATGGCTGGTGTGGTGGTTCATGCCTGTAATCCCAGCACTTCGGGAGTCCGAGGCAGGAGGATTGCTTGAGGCCAGGAGTTTGAGACCAGCCTGGGCAACAAAGCGAGACCCCCATCTCTACAAAAAATTAAAAAAATAATTAGCCAGGTGTGGGCCAAGGCAGGCGGATTGCTTGAGCCCAGGAATTTTAGCTTGCAGTAAGCTATGTTTGGATCACTGTACTCCAGCCTGGGTGACAGAGTGAGGCTGTGTCTCTAAAAAAATTAAAAAATTAAAAATTAAAAAAAATTAGTTTAGGGCCGGGCGTGGTGGCTCACGCCTGTAATCCTAGCGTTCTGGGAGGCTGAGGCAGGTGGATCGCTCAAGGTCAGGAATTGAGACCAGCCTGAGCAAGAGCGAGACCCTGTCTCTACTAAAAATAGAAAGATATTATCTGGACAACTAAATATATATATATAGAGAAAAAAAATTAGCCTGGCACGGTGGCACATGCCTGTAGTCCCAGCTACTCGGGAGGCTGAGGCAGAAGGATCGCTTGAGCCCAGGAGTTTGAGGTTGCTGTGAGCTAGGCTGAAGCCACGGCACTCTAGCCCGGGCAACAGAGTGAGACTCTGTCTCAAAAAAAAAAAAAAAAATTAGTTTACAATGTAGAGCTTGGATCAAAAGGGATTTGTTTTTTTTTTTTTTGAGGCAGGGTCTCACTCTGTTGCCCAGGCTGGAGTGCAGTGTTGAGATCATAGCTCACTGCAGCCTTGAACTCCTGGACTCAAGCGATTCTCCCTTCTCAGCCTCCAGAATAGCTGGGACTGATACAGGAAAGTGGACCCCAAAACTGGAATCCAACCTGAAGGCCAAATGGGTTCTGGGCTTCACGCAGTAAGAATTCAAGAGTGAGCTAACAGAGTTAAGGCAAAAGCAAGTGTACTGAAGTAAGAAAAAGGAGGCTGCTCCATAGATCTCTCTCAGAGCAACAGAGTGGCACTTCGTGAGTTTCTGGGGTCTCATTTTATACCTTCTACTTAATTTTTGCTAAGTGGAAGGAGGATTATTCATAAGATTTCTGGGAAGGGGGTGGAGTGTTCACAGAACCCGAGGGTCCCTTCCTCCTTTAAACCATATAGGGTAACTTCCTGGAGTTGCCCTGGCATTTGTAAACTGTCATGGCGCTGGTGAGAGTTTCTTTTAGTATGCAAATACATTATAGGCAGGGTATAATGAGCAGTGATTTTTTGTGGCCATCTTAGTTCTAGCTGGTTTTGGCCAGTCTCTCCACTGCTCCCGTTTCGTCAGAGATCTTGGTTCAGCTCTGAATGACTCCTTATTGAGGAGGGCCTGCTGGTTCCCTATCATAGGACTACAGTCAAGCACCACCATGCCTGGCTATTTCTGTAGATACGGGGTCTCCCTTTGTTGCCTAGGCTGGTCTCAAACTTCTAGCCTCAAGGGATCCTCCTGCCTCAGCCTCTCAAAGTGCTGGGATTACAGGTGTGAGCCACTGCACCTGGCCAAAAGGGCTCTTTTGGATATTTAGCCTACTCTTGTGCTGTGCCATGTGGATGAGAAGTGATTATGTGTGGGAATCCATAGTGTTACGTTTTTATAGCATTCTTTTAAAAGATTGGTTCAGGTAGGCCTTTTCTTTTTGTTCTTTATTACAGATATTCAAGAGACGCTTATGTGGAGTTAGTTCACCATATCAGAGCATCTATTCCAGGTATGTTTAAGAAATGTATTCTGCTGAGCATGATATTTTACCAATGACCACAGTCTTCTTGGTTAGATATAGGCAACCAACAAACCAACAGCTTCGGTATTTCCTTGTGACACTATTTCATACTTCTTTTTTTTTTTTTTGAGACAGGGTCTTGCTCTGTCACCCAGGCTAGAGGAGTGCAGTGGTGTTATCATAGCTCACTGCAACCTCAAACTCCTGGACTCAAGCAGTCTTCCTGCCTCAGCCTCCCAAGTAGCTGAGACTACAAGTACGTGGCACTACAACAGGCTAATTTTTAAATTTATTTTTAATTTTCTTATTTTAAAATTTTATTTATTTATTTATTTTGGAGACAGGGTCTCTATAGCCTGGGCTAGTGTGCAGTGGCATCATCACAGCTCACTGCAGCCTCAAGGTCCTGGGCTCAAGCGATCCTCCTCCTTCAGCCTCCCGAGTAGCTGGGACTACAGGTGTGTGCACCACCATGCCCAGCTAATTTTTCTATTTTTGGTAGAGACGGGGTCTTACTCTTGCTCAGGCTGGTCTCAAACTGCTGGCCTCAAGCAATCCTCCCACATCAGCCCTCCCAAAGTGCTAGGATTACAGGCATGAGCCATTGCGCCTGGCCAGTTTTATACTTATTTTGCTCCTCTTCATTTCTTTCTCGCTCTCTTCCTCTCCCTCTCCCTCTTTCGCCTTCAACTCTTTCTTTTACAGCTTTCTAATTCTTTGATGTCTTCATCCTGCTAGAAATACTCAGAAGTGTGAATCAGCTGTGGCCTCAAGACTAAAGAGATTTCTCTTCTGTGGTCTTTGTGTTTCTGGACATATGGGAAAGATTTTATCCCTTTTTGTAAGCTTCTTTATAAGCTGACAAAGTTCTGATCTAAATTAGTTCTGATTTTGGAGGATTGTTATCTTTAAAAACGCATGCTTTTTCTGACTAACCTTATGGTAGCTTATTACTATAAATTTTGTTTTATTTTATTTTAAAATCCTATTTATTTAATTTTATTTTTTGAGACTGGATCTCACTGTGTTGCCCCGGCTGGAGTGTGGTGGCATCGTCATAGCTCACTGCAACCTCACACTCCTGGGCTAAAGTGATCCTCTTGCCTTAGCCTCCTAAGTAGCTGTGTCTACAGGCACTCACCATCATGCCCAGCTAATGTTTCTAGTTTTTGGAGAGGCCGAGTCTTGTTATGTTGCCCAGGCTATACTGTAAGTTTTAGAAATAATTCCTTTTCTGTTACCATAACCCTTACTCCCTCTTCTCTTCTCCCTTCCTCTTAATAAAATTACTCTGTAGTATTTTAGTTTAGATTTGGTTGACAGTGCCTACATTGTTTTCCCACGATTCTAATTCCTAATTATTATAACTCGTATTATGCGCAGATATGTTTATTCTGGGGCAGGGTAACATGGACGCTAGGAGTACTGACTTTGGGCTGAGCTCCACTCTGACGGGTGTGTGACAACAGATAAGAATCTTCACTTTTCTCGGCTGTAGTTTCCTCATCTATACAATGTAGTTGATAGTACTCAGCTCATTGGATTGTTGGGATAATTAGGTAGTAAAGTGTAGTATTAATATTTAGTAAGTGTTTAGTAACTGGTAGTTATTGCTACTATTGTCATAAATGACCATAATGTCAGACTAAATTCAGAAGTATCCTATGTGTTGGGCACTGCAAGGATTTCACTAGTAAAAGCAGGACCAATCTGAAAATGTGAATTCCTGTTGTGTTCCTAAATCCAGCATTTGAAGGGAAAATACCTTTTCTAGTGCAGAAGGGACTGTAGTCTGAGAAGCCAGTCTCTGGCATGCAGTGTCATAGATGAGCAGGCCCATCCCCTCGTACTCCATAACAACTGTTTTGTTTTCTTTGTACATGGGCTGAAGAGTCCCAGGGAAGGCCTTACAATTGCGATCCTTCCTTTTGTAATCCATAAATGCCAAAGGCTTCTCTTGAAGGTAAGCAGCAGCAACCTGTGTCCTTTGTCCTTCGTGTGTCACAGGCGTGAGCCTCAGCAGCGACTTCATTGCTGGCTTTTGTGGTGAGGCGGAGGAAGATCACCTCCAGACAGTGTCCTTGCTCCGGGAAGTTCAGTACAACGCGGGCTTCCTCTTTGCCTACAGCATGAGGCAGGTGAGCACTGGGATGGGGACGGACTGACATCGTTCTTGACCAGTCTGGGGTTGATTGTGGACAACCAGGCAGAAAAGAGAGTGACAGCAAGGCATTCCTGGAGAAACCACAGGCTCCTACTATTCACTTCTTTTTCATTTTCCTAATCAACTCTACTATTTCACACAATTTGGCAGTTGGGTGAAAAAAATTACTGTGCCAATATTTCTTTTCATTAAAATACTTAAAATTGGAGAGGGGGTTGAAAAAATATTTAAAATTATCTTTAGGTTGTTTACAATTTGAATGTGGAAGGAGAGAGACTATTTTCTTTATAAGAAATCTAAAACTGGCTGGGCTCTGTGGCTTAGGCCTGTAATCCCAGCACTTAGGGAGGCCAAGGTGGGAGGATCGCTTGAGGCCAGGAGTTTGAGACCAGCCTGGGTAACATAGTGAGACCCTGTCTCTACAAAAAAATAAAAATATTAGCTGGGCATGGTGGCAGGCACCTGTGGTCCTATCTACTCAGGAAGCTAAGGCTGGATGATGGCTTTAGCCCAGGAGTTCAAGATTGCAGTGAGCTATGATGACGCCACTGCACTCCAGCCTGGGTGACAGAGCGAGACCCTGTCTCTAAAAAATTAAATTAAAACATTGTTTCTCAACATGTAGAACTTCCTTTTTGGTCTACAGATGTGGATTGTTTTACAGGTGCTTCTTGTTGTCTTCCCAGCCATCATCCTTAGTGATTCTAATTTCTATTTTTTTTATCTTTTTCTTTTTCTTTTTATGGATTTAGAGGGTACAAGTGCAGTTTTGTTACATGCATATATTATGTAGCAGTGAAGTTTAGGCTTTTAGTGTAGCCATCATCCAAATAGTGTACATTATACCCTTTAGGTAATTTCTTATCCCTAACCCCTCTCCCACCCTCCCAAGTCACCAGTGACTATTATTCTATTCTCTTATGTCCATGTATACACATTGTTTAGCTCCTACTTATATAAGTGAAAATATGCTTTATTTGGCTATTTCTGAGTTACGTCACTTAGGATAAAAGCCTTAAGTTCCATCCGCGTTGCTGTAAAAGATATGATTTCATTCTTTTTTATGGCTGAGTAGTATTCCATGGTACTAATATATTATATACCACATTTTCTTCCTTTTTTTATTTTTTTGAGACAGAGTGAAACTCTGTTGGCTGGGCTAGAGTGCTGTGGCATCAGCCTAGCTCACAGTAACCTCAAACTCCTGGGCTCAAGCAATCCTTCTGCCTCAGCCTCCCGAGTAGCTGGGACTACAGGCATGCACCACCATGCCTGGCTAATTTTTTCTGTATTTTTAGTTGTCCAGCTAATTTCTCTCTATTTTTAGTTGAGACGGGGTCTCGCTCTTGCTCAGGCTGGTCTTGAACTCCTGAGCTCAAAGATCCACCTGCCTCGGCCTCCCAGAGTGCTAGGATTACAGGCGTGAGCCACCGTGCCCGGCCTACCATGTTTTTTTTATCCAGTCATCCATTGATGGACACTTAGGTTGATTCCATATCTTGGCTATTTTGAATAGTGCTGTGATAAACATACAAGTGCAGGTGTCTTTTTGATATAATCATTTCTTTGCCTATGGGTAGATACCCAGTAGTGAGATTGCTGGGTCAAATGGTAGTTCTAGTTTTAGTTCTTTGAGAAATCTCCATACTGTTTTCCTTAGAGGTTGTACTAATACACATTCCCACCAACAGTGTATAAGCATTCCCTTTTCTCTGCATCCTTGTCAACATGTTATTTTTTCACTTTTTAATAATAGCCATTCTGACTGGTGTAAGATGGTATCTCATTGTGGTTTTAATTTGCATTTCTCTGATGATTGAGTTGAGCATATTTTCATGTGCTTATTGATATCCTTTCCCCACTTTTTTTCTTTCTTTTTTGAGACACTCCCTCTATTGCCCAAGATAGAGTGCAGTGGCATCATCAGAACTCACTATAGCTTCAAACTCCTGGGCTCAAGTGATCCTCCTGCCTCAGCCTCCCCAGTAGCTAGGACTACAGGCATGCATCACCATGCATGGCTAATTTTTCTAATTTTTGGAGAGATAGGGTCTTGCTATGTTGCTCAGGCTGGTCTTGAATCTCCTGGGCTCAAGTGGTCCTCCTGCCTTAACCTCCTAAAGTGCTGGGATTACGGACATGAGCCATTGTGCCTGGCCTCCTTTGCATACTTTTTAATGGCTTTATGTTTTTGGTGGGTGTGTATTCAGTTGTTTGAGTTCCTTGTAGATCCTGGATAGTCCTTTGTTTTTTTTGTTTTTTTAAAGACAGGGTCTCACCCTGTTGCCCAGGCTGGAGTGCAGTGGCTATTCATAGGCACAATCATAGCTCACTGAAGCCTTGAACTCCTGGGCTCAAGCGATCCTACTGCCTCAGCCTCTGGATTACCTGGGACTGCAGGTGCATACCACCATGCTCAGCTCTAATTTATATTTTTCTAGGTCAGATGAACCCACCGATACCCACTTTGGAGTTTCCCATATAAAACAGATTCCCAGGAAAATAGGCAGAAGGAGATTAGGAAGGAAAGGGAGAATAATGACTGTTTCCTGCAGAGAGGGGAGAGAGCTGGTCTGCTGTCGTGTTCTTGGTGGTAGGGACTGATTTGCATGGGTTACTCCTCAACCCCTAAGTCACCTTGGGGGCAGCATGCCTTGTGTTTGGGCTGGAGATTGAAGGCTCCATGTGGCCAGGGGGCTCAGAAGAGCTGGCTAACGAATAACTGAACTCATGACTTGAGCCTCACTGTCACTGAGCTGCCATCAACCAAGCTAATTTATTTGTTTTAAAGCCTACTGCCTAGTGTTCTGTCAGCACTGTAAGTGGGATAATGTATATATTCATGTCTCGTTTACTGAATTATTTCAGATGAAGATTAGAGGAGCTGTTAGGTTCTGTTTTGTTCCTTTTCCATGGACATCACAAATATGGAAAAGAAATTCTTTATAATCCTTGGGATAGGAAACGGGTCTTCAGTGTGTGGTAGAAGCGTATCGCATGGGCATTGAATATGAGTGTTTACTTTGGGACCTGATTCCTAGGTTAGGGTTACGATTATAGGGACTTAATCTACTAACCTAGTAGATGAAAGCAAGCATTCAAATTGTGCCTCTGTCACTTAATAACTATGTGACCTTGGGCAAGGTTCTTGGTTTCCTCATCTGTGACATGGGGATGACATTAGTACCAGCCTCATAAAGTTGTTTTGAGGATTAAGTAAGATAATGTGTTTAAAGAATAGTGCTTCGTGTATGGTAAGTACATGATAGAGGTAAGTTATTGTTATTAATAGTAAGACAGAATGGAGTAAACTCTAAGTATTTTATGATTTTCCATTTTCCTTTGTGGATTTTGTAGTTCTCTCAAAGGCAGATTGGTTTGAATGTCTGTACCTTGGTGCATAGATTTTCCTTTTATTCCATACTTTTGTCTAGCTCAGTGGTTCTCTAACTGTACTGAGCATGAGATCGTGTACATAAAGATGTATTTAAACATATGTACACACTGTGGTTTTAGATGATTTTCCAGGCTTTTCAAGGATAAATTTTTTTTTTGAGTAGATAATATATGCTTATGGTATAAAATTCAAAAAGCTAAATGGTATATGGTGAGAAGTAGTCCTTCTTTCTTCCCAGGTTGCCTGGTTTTTCAGTTCCTTCCCTGAAGACAGTCACTCTTAGCCGTCTCTTAGCAGTGTCTTCTGTAACTTTCCAGAGATCTTTCACGTGTTTATAAATATGTTTATATATATTCTTTCTACACCAAAGTTATCATTTTATACATGTTGATCTGTTCTTTGCTTTCAGTTAGCAGTATATTTTGGAGAATAATTCATGTCAGTACATACAGAACTGTCATTCTGTTTAACAGCTGCATCATATTCCATTGTGTAGATAAACTGTAATTTCGTTTACTAGTTATCTGTTGATAAACATTTAGCCTGAGTTGCATCTTGTGTCCTTATAAATAGTGCTGCTGAGTAACCTGGTATGAGTCATTTAGTAAATGTACAAGTGTAACCTCAGGGTGAATATCAAGAGTAATTTTGATCTGGGAGGCCGAGGCGGGTGGATTGTTTGAGCTCAGGAGTTTGAGACCAGCCTGAGCAAGAGTGAGGCCCCGTCTCTACTAAAAATAGAAAGAAATTAATCGGACAACTAAAACTATATAGAAAAAATTAGCTGGGCATGGTGGCTCATGCCTGTAGTCCCAGCTACTTGGGAGGCTGAGGCAGGAGGATTGCTTGAGCCCAGGAGTTTGAGGTTGCTGTGAGCTAGGCTAACGCCACGGCACTCACTCTAGCCAGGGCAACAGAGTGAGACTCTGTCTCAGAAAAAAAAAAAAAGAGAAAAAGAGTAATTTTGAGTCTATGATTTTCATGTGCTAAATTTAGAATTTAACCCTTGCAAAAATGTGACTCCACTATATTTTTCTCTTGGAATGCTCCCAGAGCCAGAGAACTGTCTTGGCTCTGGCTCGGGTTTCTGTACTATGTCTGTAACTTGTAGGTAGAAAGAACATGGTCTCCCTCTGTGCGTTAGGAATGGATTCTACAAGTCCTTAGTGACTTTCATCTCCTTTTTTTAATAGAAGACACGAGCATATCACAGGATGAAGGATGATGTCCCGGAAGAGGTAAAATTAAGGCGTTTGGAGGAACTTATTACAGTCTTCCGAGAAGAAGCATCAAAAGCCAACAAGACCTCTGTGGGTTGTACCCAGCTGGTGCTGGTAGAGGGGGTGAGGCCCTATGTGTGTGTGTGCGTATATGTGTGTGTCTACGTATATACATTGTCTTCTTGTTTTTTAGAACACAGCATGTCTGTCCTTTATTTAGATCTTTGATGTTTTTAACAAAAGTTTTTGTTGTTCTCAGCATTGTAAGTCCTATGTATATTTTGTTAGATTTACACCTAAGCATTTCATTAAACATTTTTTTGGGAGCTGTTGTAAATGGTATTGTATTTTTAATTTTGGTTTCCAAATGTTCATTGCTATTATAGAAATATAATTGATTTTTGTATGTTTATTTTATCTTATATTCTGTGACCTTATTGAACTCATTTAATAGTACTAGGAGGTTTTTGTTTTTGTAGTTTTCTTAGAATTTTCTTTCTTTCTTTATTTTTGGAGACAGAATCTCATTCTGTTGCCTGGACTAGAGTGCTGTGGTGTCAGCCTAGCTCACAGCAACCTCAAACTCCTGGGCTCAGGCGATCCTCTTGCCTCAGCCTCCCGAGTAGCTGGGACTATAGGCATGTGCCACCATGCCCAGCTAATTTTTTCTGTATATTTCAGGCTGGTCTTAAACTCCTGAGCTCAAGTGATCCTCTTGCCTCCATCTCCCAAAGTGCTAAGATTACAGGTGTGAGCTACCACACTCAGCCTAGAATTTTCTATGTAGATGATCATGTAATTTTGATTTTTCTTTCTTCCTGATGTTCCAAGTTTTCTTCTTTTATTTTTCCCTTTTTCTTTAGAGAACTTCCTGATTCTACTAGTTTTCCTTCATCTTAGAATGTCTTTATTTCCACTTCATTCCTGAAGGATATTTTTGTTAATTCTTTTCTCTGAGTACTTGAAAAATGTGCCACTTCCTTCTGGCCACCATGGTTTCTGATGAGAAATGCTCTGTTATTGGAATTTTTCCATGATAGGGAAGGTGTCATTTCTCTCTCATTACTTTCAAGATTTTTACTTAGTCTTTAGTGTTCAGAAGTTTCACTATGAGGTGTCTTGGTGTGGATTTCCTTGGATTTATTCTGTTTGGGGTTTATGTCTCTTGCCAAATTTGAGAAGTGTTCATCCATATTTCTGTGAGTACTTTTTCGGCTTTTCCCTCTATCTCCTTTTCTTCAGAGCCTCTGATGGCACAAATGGTAGATCTTTTGTTGTTGTCCCACTGGTCTCTGAGGCTTGGTTCAGTTTTTCAGTCTATGTTCTCTCTATTGTTCAGATTGGGTAATTTCTATTTACTGATTATTTTCAGAGTCTTCTTATATTTGTTTTATATATAATGTCCATGGTTTCTGGTTGTATTTAGTGGGAAGACTAGGGAAAAGTGTGTCCACTCCATCTTTCTGTACGTGGAATCATATGTATAGTTTTAGAATTGATGTTATTGTTTGTCTTCCGTACTCTTTTTTCATCACAGTTTCTTAGAAATGTACTGCATTTCAGAAAGTTTGCTTTATCACTGTTTTTAGGAATTTGATATGTCTTGGTAAGGTTTTCTTTGGGGTTTTTTGAGACATCTTAGTTTCTGAGATTATAGTTTTCATCAAATCTGGAAAAATTTTACGTATTGTTCTTCAGATATTTTTTTTTTTGTAAAGCTCCTTCTTCCTCCCACCCATGGCCACCATTTCTCAGCTCTTTCTGTACTCCAGTTGCACATATGTAGTTTATATTGTCTTAGAGGTCACTGA
The DNA here is from genome assembly GCA_004363605.1 of Indri indri. Classification (NCBI taxonomy): domain Eukaryota; kingdom Metazoa; phylum Chordata; class Mammalia; order Primates; family Indriidae; genus Indri; species Indri indri. Next base: position 23,609 of record RJWJ010021278.1, read on the forward strand.
CATTGTTCTTTTTATTTAGATTATTAAGTATGAAATGTCTGATTTCCTTAAGTACTAAGTTTGAGAGTTGACATCTGTGACATTTCACTTTGACACTTCTTGTTTTGTGTTTATTGTGAAGGTACATCCTCAGTCTTGCAAATGCATGTTCGGCTTGTGATTATCTTTCAAATTTTTTTTTAGAGCAATTTTTGTGAAACCATGGATAAGTAAAAAATTCGTGTTACTTTCAAATATGAGTTCCGTTGTGGAACCAATACGGCACAGACAGCTCAAAAATATCAACAGAGTGTTTGGGAAGGATGTGGCTAATGAACGCACAGTAGGTCAATGGTTTGAGAAGTTCTATTCTGGTGATTTTAATCCTGAAAATGAGCCACGTGGGTGACCTGAGACCAATGTGGTTAATGATGAGCTGAAAGCTGTAGTGGAAGCAAATTCATCTCAACCTATGCGTGAATTAGCAGCAAGGTTTGACATTACTGTTCCAACGATATTGGACCATTTGAAACAAATGGGCAAGGTAAAGAAGCTGGATGGATGGGTTACGCATGAATTAAATGAGTGTCAGAAGAGAAGTTGTCTTAAAGCTTGCCTTTCTTTGCTGTCACGACATAAAGGTGAAATATTTCTACACCGTATTGTTATGTGTGATGAAAAATGGATTCTTTTTGACAATCACAAGCATTCAGCACAATGGTTAGGTAAAGATGAAGTGTCAAAACACAGTCCAAAACCAAATATCCATAAAAAAAACTAATGGTGTCTGTTTGGTGGTCCAGCACTGGTATTATCTACTACAGCTTCACGAAACCTGGTCAGTGGATTACGGCAGATGTCTACTGCAACCAATTGGATGAAATGATGAGGATGCTTGCGATGAAGCAGCCGAGATTGGTCAATAGAGATAGGCCAATCCTCTTGCAAGACAATTCTGGACCTCATGTCGCACAAACAACGCTGCTCAAACTACAGCAGCTAGACTTGGAAACTCTCTGTCATCCAATGTATTCACCAGACCTTGCACCAACTGACTCCCACTTCTTCCTGGCTTTGGACCACTTCTTGCAAGGAAAAAGATTCAATTCTTAACAAGCTGTTGGGAAATGCCTTTCACAATTTCATTGCCACTTGCTTTCTAGGCTTTGCTGCTGGCATAAACGAGCTACCATTAAGACGGCAAAACTGTCAATAGTTTAGGCACATACTTTGATTAATTGTACTGCTTCTTGTTTGAGATATAATAAGCTACACTTCTGATTTGAAATTGGACATTTCATATTTAATGACCTAATAGTTCTGTCTTTTTTATCTTTGTGCTTCATTTTGGATAGTTTCTATTGTCCTGTCTTCAGGTTCACTATTATTTTCTTTGGTGGTATCTAATCTATCACCTTCTCAATTTTTTTTTTTTTTTTTTTTTTTTTTGAGACAGAGTCTCACTCTGTTGCCCGGGCTAGAGTGCCGTGGCATCAGCCTAGCTCACAGCAACCTCAGACTCCTGGGCTCAAGCGATCCTTCTGCCTCAACCTCCCGGGTAGCTGGGACTACAGGCATGCGCCACCATGCCTGGCTAATTTTTTCTATATAGTTTTAGTTGTCCGATTAATTTCTTTCTATTTTAGTAGAGATGGGGTCTCGCTCTTGCTCAGGCTGGTCTCGAACTCCTGAGCTCAAACAATCTGCCCGCCTTGGCCTCCCAGAGTGCTAGGATTACAGGCGAGAGCCACCACGCCCAGCCCCCTTGGATTTTTTTTGAAACTTAGTTTCATATTTGAACTTAGTTGTAATAGCAGATTTAGTGTCATTGTGTCCTAATTTCATCTCTGCTATTATATCTTTATCTGTTTCTATTACTGACTGTTCTCCTGAGTATCGGTCACATTTTTCTGCCTCTCGGAATGTCTAATGATTTTTGATTGGATGCTGGACATCGTGATGTTCATTTTTGGGTGTCTGGATTTTGCATTGAGCTTTGTTCTGTGAGACAGTTAAGTTGCTTCCCGTCCTGTTTGATCCTTTCAAGGCTTGTTTTTAAGCTTTTTGTAGAAAAGCTTTTTTATTTTGGAAATAGTTTAGCCTCATTGCTAAGGTATGGCCTTCTGTCAGGAATTGCTACCGAATGTCCCAAGGAACCAGTGAGGACTATATGGTGGTAGGTCAAATGATTCTCAGCCCCATGTGAGCTCTAGGAACTGTTTAGCAGACAGTTCTTAGGTTGCTCTCTTTGCTTGACTTCATGGAGTTTTACTCTACACACACATGTGTTAGTATTTAGCAAAGACTCAAGGGAACCCCTATGCATATTTCTAGAGCTCTTTTTCTGCTTAGCTCCTTCATCTCTAGAATCTGTTTCACAGTTTCTGGCTATCTCAGCCTCCCTGAACTCTGATCCTTCTGTCTTCAACCAGAGAGAACCACCATGCTCTGCCTGGGTTCTCCCTGCCTCACATGCTCTGATCTGGTATATGCCTTCTGGCAGGAAGCAGGGGTGACTGGAGGGCTCACTTTATTTGTTCCTTCTCTCATAGATCACAGTCTTGCATGATCTTTTGTCCAATATCTAAAAACAGTTTGCCCAATTTCCTGGTTATGTAAGGCTGGAGGGTAAATTTGGTTCTTGTCATTTTATCATGGCTAAAGAGAAAGACTCTTGTATATTCTAAAAGTTAATCCTATCATAGTGGATTTATTATCCTTCTGGCCCTGTCTTCCACATGTTATGATGGAGACTCTGACTTCAAGTCTGTCTATTCAGTAGGGACAAGTAATCCAGGCCAAACATCCTCAGAACATTCCTGAGTGATTACTGGGAGACTGGGTAAAGTGAAAGTCATTTTGCCAAGTGTGTCACTCACAAGTCCCTGGCTTTAGGCCCATTGGAGGTCCGTTGCTATAGAAGGCAATTCTGCAAAGACTCATTGATTCATTAAAATACAATCAGCAAAACTTTACAGAGTTTCTGTTGTGTACCAGACACTGCCCTTTTTGGTGAAGCAGCAGTAAACATTGAGTCTTTAGTGATTCCCTGGTTAAGGAATGTTCTGGGGGTCTGAGACAGAGCAGGCACAATTTCTTCCCTCCAGGAACTTATGATTGTCACAACTTCATAAACTCTTTTCTTTCTGCAGCTCAGTAAACGCTCTGCCAATGACCTGTGTGGCCGGAATGATGGAAACCTTAAGGTGATCTTTCCTGATGCAGAGATGGAGGATGTCACTAACCCTGAGCTCAGGGTCAGAGCCCAGCCTGGGGACTATGTGCTGGTGAAGGTAGAGTGTTTTCTGGGGCTTTCGGCTTGCACCATGAAGTAAATGTTGATTTGGATAATTTGGGAAAAAGTTTTTTGCTAGAGAAATTTTTTAGTAAAATAAAAATCTCTTCTTAACCTGTACAATGGAAGGGCACTTTGGATTGAATTTTAGACTGCTCCCAACTAATGCCTTCTTGTTTTCTTATCTTTTCTCCTGTCCTGGAAGGGTTCTTTTCAAGCCTTCCACACTTCAGGAAATGGCACCACTCAGTTACTCAAGCCAAAAACAGAAGACTCTTCTTAGCTGCTCACTTTCCTATATCAGCAGTCCCTCTGTTTTGGTTTCTACCTGTGGAATTTATCTTGAATCTGACCATCTCATTCTATCTCCAAGCCACCATCATTTCTTGCCTGGAAGATTACAGCTGCTTCCTTCCTAGTCTTTTGCTTCTATATATTTAAAATGAATTATTTTATTGAAATATATCATAAATGTAGAAAATTGCCCACATCACGAGTCTACTATTTGATGAATTGTCACAAAGTAACCCTACCCACGTAACTATCACCTAGATCAAGAGATCAAATATTTTCGGAACCTCAGAAACCCCCTCTCGTGTTCTTCCCAGTCATTCCCTTTCCCTACATCTCAAAGTTAACCACTCTCCTGATTTCTAACACCATACTTTAGTTTTGCCTGTTCTCGATATAAAATTGAATCATACATTATATGTTTTTGGTGCCTGCCTTCTTTCCCTCAAGTTTATGTTGTGTGATTCATCTGTGATTATATTTATCCACATTATATGAATATACCACAATTTATTTGTGCATTTTACTGTTGATGGCCATTTTGGTTTCCAGTTTGGAGCTATTATGAATAATGTTGCTACGAATATTCTTATACATGTTTTAGTGCACATATGCATTTATTTCTGTTGGGATATGCCTTGGAATTGCTGGGTCATAGCGTGTGGAGAATAAAAATAGCCAAAGTGATTGTACCATTTTATACGAGCAGTGTTTGAGAATTCCAGAAGCTTCATATTCTCTGCTTCTGTTCTTGCTTTCCTTCATTCTGTCTGCCCTGTAGCGGTCAGTGTGACCTTTCTAAATCAGATCGCTCACTCCTCCAGTGGCTTCTCATTGGCGCAGCATGAACTGCGGGTGTCCAGGGCCCTATGTTATTGTCCCAGGTACCTTTGCCCTTCTTACTCTTTCTT
>RJWJ010021279.1:0-28076 GCA_004363605.1 Indri indri
GCTAATTTTTTCTATTTTTAGTAGAGATGGGGTCTCAGTCTTGCTCAGGCTGGTCTCAAACTCCTGACTTCAAGCAATCCTCCCACCTTGGCCTCCCAAAGTGCTAGGATTACAGGCGTGAGCCACCATGCCCAGCCCTTATAAATATTTTTTCAGAACCAAATAGTATCTCTAGTTATATATCAACAATTCAATTATCTTTACTTTAGAGACCTGTTTTTCCATAATTCTGAAAGATTTTGCAGCCCTACATGAGAAGGAATTTGAATGTTTTCACATTGCAGAGATATTAATTTGTATCTAACAGCTACAGGGGGGAAACACCTCTACATGCTACGAAAAAATTCTAAATAACTGTATTTAGTTAGAATTGAATTGGTTGATCTGGAATATTTAAGTCATATAAAAATGATATTTATATAAGTGTGTTCACAATCATTTCACCACATGAAGAATAAGCATTCCACATGTTTTAAATGGGTTTAATTTAGGAAAAAACGACTTCATATTTTTCCTCTGCCTCCTTATAAAAGAAATCGTGATGATGGCTACCTACTAGCAGAGGAAATAAATAGAAGTCAATTAAAAACATACAGATAATAAACATATGTTACATAACAATGTTGGAAATGTACTATACAAGGTCTGTAAGACAGGTCATTGATGATTTCAGGAAATATACCTTTATTATGCACATCTATAGCATTCAAAAAAGACAGGATAGAAAAAGCTACAACATGAACAACTTATAAATTATCAGCTGGATTATATCAGCTTCAAATTCCTTCTCTGCATACAAGACAATAAGGAGAGAAATTTTCTCATACTTCTAATTTCACAAAGGAAAGTCAAGTCTGCTAACTATCCCTTCTCAATGAAGCCTATCCTGACCACCCTACTTATCATTCTGCAACTATACCCTCTCCCAATCCCCCCTTCCTATTTCTTATTCTCCCTCCCCTCACATGGCTCTTAACATTTTCTAACATAATTAGTTATAGTTTTTATTTTTATTCTGCTTCCACTCCTGATACATACTAAAATGTGGGCTCCACAAGAGCAGGAATTTTGTTTTACTCTCTGATGTATCCTGAATGCCCACAATAGTATGTAACAAATGGTAGGTGCTCAATAAATAATTACTGAATGATTAAATGAGTGTATATAACAGATAGAGCAACAAGCATCTTAGTATGCCATTTAAGAGATGAATTCTCCAGAGCAGGTTGAGAACATTTCTGAATAACGGTTTAAACATCCCACAATTTCAGATTACTCAGCTCACTTAAAGACCCTACCTGCCTGAGTGCGTTCCTATGGCCACCACTGTGCCACTTGGATGAAAATCTGCACAGTGTCCTGGTTCCTAGAAGAGAGACAGACAGCTGTTGGGGAGTACGTGAGAAAGTCTCCCTAGATCTATGGGGACAGTAACAAAAACATATGTGAAAATAACGTCTATCATATAAACATGGAATTCTGATCAACTTTATTGTAGCCAATGAGAAAAACCACATGGATAAAATGAGAGGAAAAAGAATTTCAGAGCATGAATGGGATATGCTGGCAGTGGGGTGAGGGAAAAGGACAACCAGCTTGTGAATAGGCAGTGGAACAAAACAAGGATAATAACAACAAACATTTGTACAGTTCTTTAGAGTCTGCAAAGAACTTGTATACACCTTTTGGGCTAGAAAAGGTGGATATCTGGGTGGGGTAGGGAGAAAATACAGTAAAAGACCACTCATAAAGAAGATAGTAGAGTCTGTTAGTGAGCAGCACTTACGGAATCCAACTGCAACACTCTCAGAGGCCCAAAGATTCCAATAATAGTGCTCCGTAAATATACGAAATCTTAATGATTTTACTGCTGAAACTGATAGAAAAATTGAGTTCTTACCCTGCTTAATTTGCTTCTTTAAAGTGGGTTCATTTTATACTTTGAGACCAAACATTCCCCTTACCCCCACCAGCCCCTTTACTAAACCATATATAAACACTTGGTTTGAACCAATGCTTAGTCCTTTTTCTTTTGCTGCTCCTGACTGTGAGTGTGAAGAGTTTCTGTGGGGAGATTAATTAATCACATCTTGCTTCACTCACATCTACGAGCCTGGTCCATTCCAGCCTGTGTTCCACTGAGTTCCACATGCACACCTGCCTGTCCTGAGCACATGTCAAGAGCAAATCTTTGAAGGGATGTGTGGCAAGACCCCAAAGCTCATCTGTATGACCCTGAAAATGAAAGACATTTCTTGTTACAAAAACCAAAGGGTACCATCAAAAACAATCAGTTAATAATTATCATATAGCTTACCTGTACTTCTATTTGGAAGCCATCATTAAATGTTCCCCGTAAAATAAAGTTTCTTGATGTGCCTACTAAAAATTGATCTGCCTTTCCTTCTGCTACAGCTCTTATTGTGCCATACTGATCAGGAACCTAAAAAAAATAAATTTTCAAAGCCATCATATACACATTAGCATGCATTAATTGGTATCCGAAGATTGCATTTATGGCTTTAAGCAATTATGGGGTAATAAGAGACAGACTTCCAAATTTGAAGATAATAGAGTAAACTCAATTACATTTTATTACATATGTCATAATGCATTATTATAATCATTCTTTGTGTGACTTAATTTTAAATTTATATATATATATACACACACACACACATATGTATGTATGTATATTATAGAGACAGGGTCTCACTATGTTACCCAGACTGGATTAAAACTCCTAAATTTACATTTTATATGATTTTAAGAGTTAAGGGTTAAGAGTAGGGAAAGGAGTAAGTTCTATTACATCACATGAAGAATGTGGTCTGATTTTGTTACTTATTAGTTATATCACTTTGGATAAATCACTTAGCCTAAGAAAAATTTCTTTATCTGTAATATGGGGATAATAATACATGTTCTACCTACTCTTGATTGTTGTAAGGATCAAAATATAAAAATATTTTCACCAGAAAGAAATGACAAATGAGGTGACAGATACACTAACTACCCTGTCTGGATCATTACACACCGTAATATATATGAACACATCGAATCATACCCCATAAATATGTGTAATTACAATGTGTCAAACAAAAAAATTTAAAAATGTGAAATTTCTTAATAAACTAAAAGACGCTATATTGTAAAGTATAATTAATAGAACTTCTTGGGAGATCAATTTCATTTAATGCACTACCTGGAACATTCTCAGTGAATGTTACATTAATAGTATAATAATCCCAAAGAATGATTCTTTCTGAAATAATGCAATTCTTTTTCCTTTATAAAGTGGGATATAAAATGACTCCTAAAAATATAAAGAATTGAATTCTACGCATAATCCAAATTTATGTTAGAAATGGAAAAGGAAGGCGTGAACTAGATTGTATACCTTTTGATTACAAAGGATATGAGTTATCTGTGAAGAAAAGAAATAGTACTGGAACTGGCATTTCCACTATGAACTTAAAGTTGTGATTAAGCAACTCTTTGTTATCTATCTTCTTGGAAATAAAAGCCAAGAGCAGTACTATCAGGATCCTCTTCTTTAGAGAAGACTTTGTCTGGAAAGCATGTTATGTGTAGAAAAAACACTGAGCATAAGTCCAAAATTTAAATCACCAAAAAACAGAAGCAATATTAAACTCTGAGATTTGCTCTTGTTTTACGAATCATTTATCTAAAATGCTATTTTTAATTAGCCATTTCACTTCCTGAGACCTCGATTCAAGTAGCAAACTTTGACTAAGCACATAATTAACGCTTGTCAGGTTTTCTAGATACACTTGGTCAATGCCATGAAGCAGACACATACACAGAGAATTAGTGATTATTTTAAGCCCATTATTTTAAAAACTGTTTACAAGTTTTAAAATTAAACTGGTCATTTTGAATATCCTGGACTTGGATACAGCATTCAATGAATAATGCTGAATTTTACGTTTGTCTGATTATATTTTTGGATCACTAAAAAAGTCTCAGAAATAAATAAGCAAATTAATTATTCTGTCTAATCTTTTTAATTCTTTCAAATTATTTTGTTTAATGAATGGTCCTTTTGTGTTTTTTCTGAACAAAGTTATCCTAAAGGCAATAACAAATTCCTTTCTATGAAGAGGGTATGAAATTACAAGAATGTACATTAGTTTCCCAGAAAAGTGCAACTTATCTTAATGTGGGACAAAATACATGCATTTAGAGGATTTAATATTTTTATATTCCGTTTCCATCCTTACCTCTATTTCTCTTTCAGGATTCAGATCATGATCCCATAGAATTATTTTCCTGTCTTTCCCTCCTCCAGTTAATAACATCCCATTTCTCATCTGACAAAGTGTGAACACACTGCCATCATGAGCTTTGATTTGTTTGCTGATTTGGTATACACCTAATATGATGAGGGAAAAATAAAAACACTAGTGATAACACTTTTCATCGGACTTCACTTCAGCAGAACTACAAAGTGAATAATCAGAAAGTTCATGTAACTCAATAACCAAAAATTTATTTTAAGCAAGTCTTCTGCAAGGCAATTAGTGAAGCTTAAGATTTAATAAAATCTTTTGCATTTATGACAATAGTTTTTTACTCTGAAAATATTTCAAACATTTTCCTAACAAAAAAAGAAGCAAAGGAGTGAGATACCAACACATGCTATAATTTGCTAAGTGAAAGAAGCCAGTCGCAAAAGATCACATATTATATGATTACATTTATATGAAATGTCAAGAATAGGCAAATCCATAGAGACCAAAAGTAAATTAGTGGTTGCCTAGGGGTTGAGGGGAGGGAGGAATGGAAAGTGATTGCTAAGGGGTACAGGGTTTCTTTCTTGGAGTGATGAAAATGTTCTGAAGCTAGATAGTGGTCATGGTTGCACAACTCTTTGAATATACAAAAACATCACTGAATTCCAAACTGTAAAAGGGTGAATTTTATGGTATGTGAATTATATTTCAATAAAGCTGTTACTGAGATTGTTCTTTTACTCATCTATTTGAGCTATTATATTCAAAAAATTAACTAAAATTTGCAGGGCTTTGGCATCCTAGAAAAATTCAGCTATAGCTGACTAATACTTTATCTCACTGTGACAGTGTTAGTGGTACAAATTCTTAATAGATAGGTATATTTGACAGTGAGAAAGGAAAGGGCTTCCCTGATTTGAAGGACAGCTTGCCTGATTCAGCAGAGCTGGGAGTAGAACTCCAGTGAAATTGCTATTCAGGTCAATTGCCTCAACTCACATCAACATTCATCGCCTAAAAATACTTTAAACATTGAACGACACAATTGTGTCTGGTGGGATAGCCAATTATCTATCACTGCTCTGATGTGACCAAGAGAAAGGACATCTGAGAGATGTAAATTTTATGAGAGTATTGCTGGCTTTACTTGGGTATTAAAAATAGAAAAAAGTAAATTTTGGGCTTATTTCCCCATGCATAGTCAAACCAGTAAGAGTAGCCTGAAAACATCATGTATAAAATTGCAAAAAGCAGTGGTATGGAGTTTCAGAGTTCTCCATAAGAATGTACGAAAATGAAATAAACTTTTTGTTCTTAATTCAGCCTTCCATATCTCTAAACATGACGAACTTCGTTAAACACTTAAGATACCCCCAGAATGATGGGATGTTAGAAAACAGAAAATAAAACTGAAGAAAAAAATGCTTCATCAGGAATAAAAATACTCTACATAGTAATCAATTCAGTGAGATATGAATTCCCACCCTCCTCCTCTAATCTCTGGAAAGCTATTTCCCAAGGATGACCTAATATCAATTTAGCTAAATTCAGTGATTCAAATTTAAACGAATTATCAAAGTTTCCTCTATATACTATTTACCTCTAAAACAAATTGAGAGCCAAAAATTTCTTTCTTATGGGCCTGTATTTCTGACACTCCAGTTTAAGCCAAATAATACTTGAAATATCTGCCAAGAAAAGTAATTATCCTTGAATTAAAAAACCTACTCTACCTCCAGGCTTACTCATATGGCCAAGTCTATCCAAACTTAATTGCAAATCTCTCCCTTTCTTCTCATCTCTAACAGAAACAAAGATTTCATAAAAAGCAAGTTTACATTACCTGGCCAAATAAAGATGTTTGGAAGACTTTCTGTCCCTGTTTAACTAATCAAATATCAGGGAGATTCTGAAATTTATGTTGTATATTCTTAGCAACTGGGCCCATGTTGATGATTTGGAGAGTTTAAGTAAAATGTTGGCGTTCCTTAAAGGAACTTGACAAAGATTTAAGAATAGTGATCATTTTAATGGTGCTGGAGATATTCTCAACTTCCACTCCCCAACTTAGTAAGATTACGAATTATTTCACATAAGGAAAGTTTTGATGGCCAGGTGCAGTGGCTCACACCTACAATCCTAGCACTTTGGGAGGCTGTGGCAGGAGGATTGCTTGAGGCCAGGAGTTAGAGACCAGCCTGAGCAAGAGTAAGACCTCATCTCTACCAAAAAAAAAAAAAAAGAAAAGAAAAAGAACAATTAGCTGGGCATGGTGGTGCCCATAGTAGTCCCAGCTACTTGGGAGGCTGAGGCAAGAGGATCACTTGAGCCCAGAAGGAGTTTGAGGTTGCAGTAATCTATGATGATGCCACTGCACTCTAGCTCAGGAGACAGAGCAAGACTCTGTCTCAAAAAAAAAAAAAAAAAAAAAAAAAAAAAAAAAAAAAAAAAAAAAAAAAAAAAAAAAAAAAAATTGAACTATTTTATATATGTAAGAAATAAATAACAAATATCTCATACCCACTTAAGAAATAAAAAATACTAATTACCATGAAGATTCCTGTTAATTTACATTTAAGGAAAAAATGATTTGGAAGCCAAGAATGCATACAGACAGCTAATGAGGCATAAAAAATACAGTTTTGGTTTTTGTTTCCTATTTACTAGAGTAAAAGGATTAGCTATGAAATTATATTTCTGCCATCCAAAAATGTCCTTTTATCAGGCATGATGTCACATACATTTAAATTTTGATTGGTAAGACTGCCACTGGTGCAGAAATGTCATACATGGGAATATGCAAACTGGATCTACTGAAATTTGGGGACAAGAATTAAAAAATAGAAAGCGTGGGCACCTGTGCTGGTCTGGACTTGCACATTTATTTCACTGCACTCAGCAAATCCTTCACAGCCAATAGAAAACCCCAAATATACAGAAAGAAAGAAAGTTCTTAGCAATTTTGCCCATAATAGGGTCAGTCACGTAGCAGAGTACAACACAGGCCATTTCATTTGCCCAGCAATCCACAAGATTAGATTTCCTGTTTCCTGTTTGTACACAGGCAGATTTTCTCTGCACAGAGGCTCAACCACAAATTTTTCAGACAAAAACCAAATAAAAACCTCTGAACCTCTCCCTACCCCCCCCCACCTGAACACAAATATCAAGGCTAATGAAGGACACATTTATACTCAAACTCTGCTCAGTATCAGAGATGTATGTGAACAGTAAGTCAGTGTTTTAATATACTATTGTTCTTGGCATTTCTGAGAACAAACCAATGTGCCCAGGGGGAAAAATAAAAGACAGAGAAAAAAAATAAAAATGAGTAAGAGAAATAAGGTAGTCAATTAACACCGTTCTTCTAATTTTCTTTTTTCTTAAGAACCCTCAACCCATTACCATCCTTCTCATATGTGAATTTTGAACCTAAACTAAATGAAAGAGGCTAAGAATGCATGGCCAATGATTGAGGGTCAATGGCAATACAATTTAAGGCTTTTTTTTTTTTAACTTCTGAATATGTCTAATTCAATTCAACTGCCAAGCTTAGAAATTCAGGTGAATGGATTTGAAAAACATTAATTAAACCATCAATTTAGTACAGATGATCCCCAACTTAGGATGGTTCAATTTATTTTTTGACTGTATGATAGATTTATTGGGACATAACTCCATCCTAAGTTGAGAAGCATCTGGACTTATGAGGGTTCGACTTAGAATTTCTCAAATTTACGATGCATTTGTTGGGGTATTTAAATACACTTTCCACTTAAGATATTTCCAATTTACAAAGGGTTCATCACGACATAATCCCATCAGAAGTTGAGAAGCATCTGTATATATCTCCTAAAAAATATAGTATAAAAATCTGTACAATCATAAAATAATTATAATGTTAGACTCCACATTTCAGTGAAAACAGTGCTTTAATCAATACCACTCAACTTTTACTCCTACACTGACACCCAAAGGAAAGATTAAAGTCTCTTCAAAAGATGTTTGACAAATAGTTTTCAAACAGCTAGTACCAAATGCCAGATATTGTGCTAGTCCTGGGAAAGTTTATTGGGGAAGACAGACATGTAAATTGGGTCTTTCTTTCTGAGTAGGGGAATATAAATCACTTAGGGCAATTTCCATGGTCTGATGCAGGGACTCCAGAAAGACAGAGTAAGGAGTTGTTTGAGTGTGTTTAGGGTGAAGCGATGAACTAGAGAAAGGACATGTTGCTCTGCCAGTCCCCAGGGCAAGGGTGGTTCATCATCATCGCCTTTCTCTTTTTGTTTTAGGTGGAATCTCAGGGATTGACTGGCCTAACTCATTCTATTTTTACTGCTCTCTCTGCTCCTGGCCCACTGGTTTTAGAACCAGGTCTCCAATTTTTCTCTCATTACCTTCTACTTTGAAGAAAGTACATGGTACTCTGAACATTTTTGCAAAGTTTGATTGCTTTTAAACAGTAAGGAAAAATGGGGTTGAAAAAAGGTTATTTTCAATGCTCTTCTTCTAATTTGTTCATTTACCATAGGAAAAGGCAAAGTGAACCTGTATATTTGGAAACAAATGGAAATTAAAAATAAAAAAAAATATCTATTTTTGAGGAAAATTGATTTGAGGTAAAGGGGAATGAATGCTAAGAACCACTACTGGGGCCAAGAAGAGAAGCTAAAGTGAGAAAAAGAAAAAGGAGAAGGGGACTGAACTACGAGTTTGTTCCTTTACCCTCCCCCTCCCATTTTATCACATGGCAATGCATTCTGCTTTCACAGATATCCCAGAACCAGCCCAGCAGAGAGTTAGCCTTTACACTTTTTAAAACTAACACATATCAGTATCATCTCTAATTATTTTGCATTAACTTCTTAAAGAGAAAGGTTCAGTATAGTTAAATGTAGGTTATATATGCTTAATAAGTAACTGGGTAAATAATTAAAAAAAAGATCATTATGAAGAACTTTAAAAACCAAAGTTACGTTGGTGACTCTCATATTGTTCCACAGCAGCTCTTTCTCTCCTGGTCTGGGTAAGAGACGGGACTGCAAGAGTACTATGTGAGAATTATAAGGAATGAGTTTAATATGAGAACACTGTACCTTTAGGTCCTTTCCCAGGTGGGGGCTCTACAGTAGTTTTGCTCCATATAAGCATGACTCCACCTGAGTCTCCAGTAAGAACATCTCCATTCCCCAAGAATGCTAAACACTGCACAAATTTTGGTTTTTCATATTTCTATAATGAAACAATGAGAATTTTCAGTTTTCCCTTCTCTGGTAGGATGATTTTATTCTTACTCAACAATTAAAAACATTTAAGTTTTATATACCTAATGAAGTTATAACATTCTCATTCTTACCCCAAAGATTCCCTGTTTTCTTGTTAGTGAATTGCCACTCCAGGTCCAGAAAAAAATATGAGATTTACCACATGTTATTATGGTATTTGCATCTGTTGGGTGGAACTCCACAGCTAAAACAACTTCATTTGTTGTCTATGAAAAGAGAAATAAAGCTTTAGATGAATGTATGTCCTTATCTCCATCAAGTATCAATCACGGCCATCGACAATTAAAGATGGAAAAATTTCGAGGAAATGCCTTTTTTTCCAAGAGCTATTTCTCTGAAAAATGTTAATTGATTTTTAGAATAATTTAAATTCGATGTCCTTATATCACCTTCTATGTTATCTATTTATAAAAACTTTGCACTAGAAAGACATTTATATGAATTATATGGCTTTAGATTATTTTAATTTCTTGCACATTCAGGAAAAGTACACTAAAACTATAAATTCCAAGAGCAATATAAATTCTGTCTTAAAGACACTGACATTTTGATAAAAAAGAAACAGTCTTATGTTTCTTTGTACTGTCATTATGGACTATTCATTCATTCGACAAAATATTACTATTAATAATTTAGAGATTCATCCTTCTGGTTGATGCCTTAAAAAGTAGATTTAGAATGGCCACTACTAATTCCTATAGAAACAAAAACAAAAACAGAGCTCCAAAAGAGCTTTTATACTCTCTTTCCTCAAAAAACATAGAAAAGAGAGGAGTTTAAAAGACTAATAGTAAAAAAGTAAGAAAACAGGCATGAGAGTCACAAAGGAATGACAAGGATAGTTTTTCATTAAAATGATCTAAATTAACGGTATTATTTCTAAAACAATGTATTTCTATAATTTCAGTAAATCAGTTAAATTCTTACTAAATTGATATTTTATGGTAAAATCACCTACTGAAACTTAACAGTGAGGTGAAACCTACCTATATGCCCCCAAAGGTGTTTATTGCTAGTTGGTGTTTACTTGTAGGATGATCATTAATGCCTTTTTTTTTTTTTTGAGACAGAGTCTCACTCTATTGCCCAAGGCTAGAGTGCCATGGTGCCAGCTTAGCTCACAGCAACCTCAAACTTCAGGGTCAAGCGATCCTTCTGTCTCAGCCTCCCGAGCAGCTGGGAATACAGGCATGTGCCACCATGCCCAGCTAATTTTTTTTTTCTATACATGTTTAGCTGTCCGGCTAATTTCTTTCTATTTTTAGTAGAGATGGTGTCTTGCTCTTGCTCAGGCTGGTCTCAAACTCCTGGCCTCGAATGATTCTCCCGCCTCGGCCTCCCAGAGTGCTAGGATTACAGGCATGAGCCACCATGCCCAGCCATCAATGCCCATTTTTTAACATAGCAAAGAACTTTATGTATATGGAAGTGTTTCTTTTTTGCAAACCAACATGATAAACATGGTAATCTTATGAACAAAATGAATTAAGCATAATAAATTTTATGTTATATTAATAAGATGACACTAATAATATGAAGAGTTGATCTAAATTTTTTTCTTTTCCCATGGTTCCAATATTTCCACAAATTTTACATTTCTGTTACTAACATTTGGGCAGAAGGCCTTTGCACAAGCACATAAATAAAACCCAACTAATGAAAACTAATCTGAGTGCCTTTTCTCCTTAACTAGAATTCAGGTATAAGATGAAGGAAAAGTACAGCATATTGCTGTTATATAATTCTCCACAGTGGTTAGTATGGAACTATATATATTTAGCAGGTCTAAGTAAAATTTAAATATAATGTGGTAGTCCCAAAGCAAAAATTAGTTCTATCTCCTCCAGAACAATGAAGTCTTTTGAAGATTGACTAGATTAGTCCTTAGTTTACACTTGGACAAAAATCAGAACTACTTGATGGCTGAATCTTCTGTCAAACTGAGATAATCAAGTTATTATAAAATTATTATAATTACAAAGAGTCCCAGTACACAATCCATGGTGTTAGTGATGAGATAGTCAAGACATAAGTTGAAGTAATCTAAGAAATTAAATCACTTTGTATACGAGCTTTGCCTTATAGAATATTTTAACTTTTTATTGATGTCTAATATATATAAAAGCAAGGGAATTCTAATAACTTGATAAATTATTACAGATTGAATACACCTCTGCACAGCATCCAGAGGAAGAGACAAAACATTACTAACATTCCAGAAACAACCCAGATCCCCTTTCCAGTCACTATCCCCCCCACCTATTCAATTAACCATTATTCTGACTTCTAGCAGCACAGATTAGTTTTGTCTGTTTTATTTAAATGAAATCATACATAACGTACTCCTCCACGTCTGGTTTATTTTCTCAACATTACATTTGAGATCCATTCATGTTTGGTGCATACAGTTGTAATGTGTTCATTCGACTTACTGTATGGTATTCTTTTGTATGAAAAGACCACATTATTGATTTTTCCATTCTCCTGATGGGCATTAAGACAGTTTCTACTTTTTTGGCTACCATAAATAACATCACTATTTGTCTTCTAGTGAACATGTGTATGTATTTCTGCTGGGTTTATATACCAAGAGAGGAATAGGATGGGTCAGAGGGTATGAACATGTTCAACCTTAGCAGGTAATGCCAAACAGTTTTCCTAAATGGCTGTACCAACTTACATGCGCAGCAGTGTATGAAAGTTCCAATGCCTCTGCATCCTCACCAACCTTGGTATTTTTTTCTTTTTCATGTAAACTATTTTGGTAGATACAGGCAGTATCTCATTGTCGTTTTCATTTGAATTTTATTGATCACTCATGAGGTTAAGTACCTTTTCATATGCTTGTTAATCACCCAGACACCCAGTTTTGTGAAATACCTGTTGAAGTCTTCTGCTATTTAAAAAAACTAGATTGTCTTTTTCTTACAGAAGTATAGTTGTTCTTTATTCAGAACATGAGTATTTTGTTGGAAATAAGTATTGCAAATATTTTCTCACACTCTTAAAGTTATCTTTTGATGAAGATAAGTTCTTAATTTATCATTTCCCCCTTTTATAGTTAGTACTTTGTTATGTCTTGTTTAAGAAATCAACTTACAAAGGTGTTCTCCTTTATTTTCTTCTAAGAGCTTTATTGTTTTTTACCTTTCATGCTCAGATCCATAATCCATCTAAAACTGATTTTTTTTTTTTTTGAGACAGAGTCTCACTCTGTTGCCCAGGCTAGAGTGCTGTGGCGTCAGCTTAGCTCACAGCAACCTCAGACTCCTGGGCTCAAGCAATCCTTCTGCCTCAGCCTCCCGAGTAGCTGGGACTATAGGCATGTGCCACCATGCCTGGCTAATTTTTTTCTATACATATATTTTTAGTTGGTCCAGCTAATTTCTTTCTATTTTTAGTAGAGACGGGGTCTTGCTCTTGCTCAGGCTGGTCTTGAACTCCTAAGCTCAAGCAATCCACCTGCCTCGGCCTCCCAGAATGCTAGGATTACAGGCGTGAGCCACCGTGCCCAGCCTAAAACTGATTTTTGTGAATGCTGTGAAGTAGGGGTCAAGCTTAACTTTTATTCATATGTATATCCAATTAATCCATCACCTTCATTGAAAACATTATTCTTTGCCCACTGCATTGCCACCTTTGCCATAAATTAAGCAACTGATTTGTATAGCCTGTTTCTAGATTCTCTATTCTCTTCCATTGATCTGTCTATCCTTCTACCACAATGTCTTAATTAGATGTCTTGATAGCTCATAGTTTAAGTTCTCCAAGTTTATACTTTTTCTTCACAATTGTCTTCACTATTCTTCCCCTTCATACTTCCACATATATTCAGTTTGTCAACTTCCATAAAAATTCAGGCAGGCATTTTAGAATAGTCTAATAGTTGAATAGTCTAAAATGTATACAGGTTGAATGTATAGATCAGTATGCATAGAAGTGACATCTTTACTGTCTTCTACCCCTGATTATGCAAATCCCTCCTTCTTAATTAGGTCTTTCAAAATTTCATCAGTTAGGTTTTAAAGTTGCCTTTCTGAATTTTAAACTTACATAAATTAAAAAGTTATATATCAGTTCCCCAAATCCTTACGTCTTAAGCAAGGATAGAGCCCATCTACAGTAGAGTAAGGTCAACGCACAGGGATAAGCTAAGAGGAGAGACAGTTGATCTAGTGATTCAGCCCCTTAATCAAGTCATTCCTGAGGCGAACTCTCCCTCTGGCCTTTAGTAGAGGTTTCCTCTTCCTCCCCTAAACAGGAGTCAATAAAATCCTTGTTATTAATAGCTTTAGCTGTTTTGCGGTCAATTGTACTGGAAAGAGTTATAATGCAGACATTTAGGATACAGAGTTTAGAGCACTTGCTGATTACTTAGATGTAAGAAGTGAGGAAAACGGAGTCAATAATGATGCCCAAGTTTCTAGCTAGGGCAGCTAGGTAAAATGTGTCAATCACTGAGGGGCAAAACTGCTCGGGGCACTAGGAAAGATGATAAGTTTAGATGTGAGCATGTTGATTTTGACTTGTGGTAGAGGACATTCAAATGAAGATGTCTAGCAGGCAACTAGAAATATGGGTTTAAACCTGTGAGAGATCTGGGCTGGAGATGATTAATGTGAGACTCAGCAGATAGATAGTAACCAAGGCCATGGATGCAGTATATAGCATCAGCAGAGGATCTGGAATAAAACTCTGAGGAATGCCAACATTTAAGGTCCTGGAAAGGAGATCTAGGAGTGGCCAGCAGGAAGCAAACAAAATTTTATCTGGTAGATTTCATTACAAAGGATCAAAATTTATATATTTTGCATTGGTACAACTATCCTATGTTTCAATGTTCAATTACTCTGAATGATAACTGGAAGACAATCTATGTCTTCATTTATGTTTTTTAAAGTTTGAGGTTTTCTGACAGCTTTCATTCCTTTTAAGTACAACCAAATCTACTCTACTTCTCTCAAAAGATTTCTAAAGCTTTAAAGATTGAATAAATTACATATTTTCTATTAAAGCAGCAGCAGCCAAGTAGAGTGTCCAATCTTAATTTTGAAATTAGATGTCCATCTACTTTGGCATTTCAGCAGCACAATGTTGTCTGAAATACTGACATTGCTTCAAGTTGCTTGACTATTTTTATCTTGTGTAACTGTAATGTTAATACCATAAGACAAATCAATAAATCTGATAAATTTGGCTAGTGGATTTGCTCTTGCAACTTGAGGATATACAATACAGTTTCAAATACCTGCAAAACAAATAATGTACTCTAAAAGATAATACTCAATTAAAATTTTTTTCATTTACCTTTATTTCTGCTCCTTTTGATTTTTTCTGCCAGTCCCATACAGTAAGCATATGCTCATTGGAGTCATCGATAACACATAAATGAACACCTGAATCCTAAAGAAAAGTCAAGGCATTAAAAAATTCCTGGATAAGGCTGACTTTCTAAGAAAGAAATACCATATTATTAAAACTGTCAACAATAAGATAATCCAAAACCCTTTAAACTCATTGTTCTTTGAAACAATAAGGATCATATTATTTCCTAAAATTGAATTTTCCTAAGAAATACAAAGATCCTTTTAAAAATATATTTTCTATTTAAAAATTTTTTTCCCCTAGGTTGATTTCTTCTTGACATCTAGTCAATTCTACTATTCAGAGATGGCAATTAATTTTGAGGATATCCTAGCCCCTTCAGCATCTTATGCTTCCTTCTTGCTTCCTGTATTAAGGTATTTTCCTTTGAGGTAGGCAGGAAGAATTGTACATAATTTCATAACTTTGTTCCTGACTAAATTTTGACAGTTTGATGATATAAGCTATAATTAGTTGCTACTTTAAAGTTTGCTGATGTCAGTTTTCTGTGCTATACCTGTTTACATTGACGTGAATACACAAGTAAAAAAAACATAATTAAATTTCTATTTTTCTGAAACCATTTTCATTCACATAATTTAAGCCTCTCAGTTTAAGGAAAACTATGGATGATACTCTAAACAATTTTTTTTCTAGTCGCATTTGTTGTATATGCCTTGCAATGTCTATGGAACAAAGATTATAGTGAACAGTGAGAGGCACTGAGGAAAGGCAGAGGTTACTCTCTTCTCTCTACCTTTCTCTTAGCCCGTATTGGAATGATTATCAGAAAAGTTAGAGTATGAGGCAATTCAAGATAGTCTTAACTATTATAACAATGGTAACAACAACCTGACAACAGTTTTGCTATAGAGATTTTTAGGGAAAAAAGAGTAGAAGTATTTCCTTTCTGTCCCCTTATCTCCTTTTCTAAACACCTTTCTCCCAATTCCTGACTGGATGGACTCTTGACATTCAGTGCCTTCAAGCTGGCAAAGTTCCTAAATTCACCCAAATTTATCTTTCTGCTCTAAAAGCATCCCTTCCTCCATGTTTCACAAAACTCCCATAATCCAGAATACAGCTGCTGACAGCTAAGAACTGAAGAGATAATATGAATACATTCTAAAGCTAATATATTCGAAAGCTGTGGTCCCCAACCCCTGGGCTGGTATTGGTCTGTGGCCTGTTAGGAACTGGGCCACACAGGAGGAGATGAGCTGCAGGGCAGGTGAGTGAAGCTTCATCTGTATTTACAGCTGCTCCCCATTGCTTACATCACCACATAAGCTCTGGCTCCTGTCAGATCAGTGGCAGCATTAGATTCTCATAGGAGCACGAACCCTATTGTAAATCGTGCATGTGAGGGATCTAGGTTGTGCACTCCTTATGAGAATCGAATGCCTGATGATCTGAGGCAGAGCTGAGGCGGTGATGCTAGCACTGGGGAGTGGCTGCAAATACAGATTATCATTAGCAGAGAGGTAAGACTGCACAATAAATGTAATGTGCTTCAATCATCCCAAAACCAGTCCGTGGAAAGACTGTCTTCCATGAAATTGGTCCCTGGTGCCAAAAAAGGTTGGGGACTGCTGTTCTAAAGCATAAATGAGGCCCAGCAAACTCTAGAGGGGTATTTATCTTTGAAATTGAAAAATTATGGATCCTAAAATGTAGACGGGTGCCTGCATATATAACCATAATTACATATAATTAAAAAAAAAAAAGAAGAATGTTTAAATGAGTAAAATCCTATCTTATTTTCTCCTCAGAATAAAGCCTCAAGGCTTAGATAAGACTGCTAGACACCAAATTTTAAGCCCATGCTGTCATCAATTCAGAATCAAGATAATTAATGATTTTAGGGAATACAAAGGTTTGTTTCCATTGCTCCAATATGACACAATAAAAAGGCAGTATTTGTGCAGAATTGGCCAAGTTTCGTGTGTGTGAATTTTTTAAATAAAATAGATCTCTTCTATTATTCAAGCTTAAGTGAAAGCATATCCCATTGCTTGTTTCTAATTGTACTATGCTATGTATTATTATTCTAACCATTTCCTGCTACTACAGTGGAATCCTATCTCAGGACAGAACAAAATTAAGAATAATTAAGTATAGTATCTTGGATCCTAACTAAATCAAAGTACTTTAGTACTTAGTTAAAATGCTAGCCCTTTAATAACAGGTAGCATCTCATTTCTCAATTCAGAATTATCACTTTATATGGACATTGAGCTTAACTTCTTTTCTGCTTTTTTGTTCAGCTTGCTTACTTCTATTAAAACTGTTACTTACTGCTTTTGAAAAACCCAGGCATCCCACTCCACGTTCAAAAGTTCCAAGTCCAATAATTTGCAGTGTGGATAGACTGACTGAATCCCACACCCTGACATGGGGTTGTAGAGGCTGCAAAAACATAAGATACAAGGACTAACTGGTATTCAGGCAAATTCAAATAAACACCACTACCACATGGAACTATCTGTCATGTTAAAAAAGCAGGAAGAATGGATAAATATCTGATAAAAACTCTACTAGATTTAGACATGCCCCCAATGAATCTTGAGTAGGTATTTTCTTCTCATACTATGAAAACAAGGAAACAACGATAATAGCAGCAAATAATTTGAGTATTTATTATATGCCACATACTATTCTAAGTATGACACGTTAATTCATTTAATCTTCATAGTCCTATGAGTTACAGGTACTATTATAAGTATTTAACATATGAGGAAACTGAGATACAGAGATTTAAATAACTTGCCAAAAGTTATACAGCTACTAAAAGGTAGAGTCAGGATTCTAACCCAGACAAATTGCTCTGGACACTTTGCTTTTAGCATTGCCTTCATTCCTGAGAAAACATTAAAATCAATGTCCAATAAATTGCTAAGCAAACAGCCCTTAAGTAGAAGTGGGAACTGAATGGGGTCTTAGAAATCATCCAGTAGAACCTTTCTATTCCTTTTCTTTAAAGAAACTGAAGCCAGAGAATGTCATGAGTAGTCATACACATGCCTAATCAGTCATCATTAATATTTACTGTTGATCCTCAGAATTAAGGAATTTATTATGTAAACCAACTGAATAATATTAACTAGTAGCTGAAGCAATTTAAATGGTATCAGTTCTAGCAATACATAAAATCAAGTGGTTAACTGGGTGCAGTAGTGCACGCCTGTAGCCCCAGCTACTTGGAAGGATCTCTTAAGCCCAAGAGTTCAAGCCCAGTCCAGGCAAGATAGTGAGAACCTTCCCACTCCTGTCTCTAAATATAATAAATAAATGAATGAATAAAATAAAAGAAAACCAAGAGGTCCATCAACTAAGGGAAACTGCAGTACCTTCTAGCAGAAATCGATGTTATTCCATGTAAAGAAAAATATAATGAGCATATCAGTCCTCTCATTTTTACAGGTATATAGTTTCCTTAGGGAGAACACTTATTTTTTAGAAAAAATATTTAGTATGATTCTCTTTTGTCTTTTGAAGTGTTCTTACATTCTAACATGTTTTTTCCTTGCTCATAGTAAAAATTCTTAAATTTTAGAAGAATAAAATAATTGAGTTGTGGTTAAAATTACAATCGATTCCAATCTAACAGCAATGTCCCTAGGTACAGAATGTATGACACTGTGCCACTCACCCTTCCATCTTTATCCACTCCAGCTATCTGTCCAGTTGCAATCCTCATTTTGTCAGGATGTATAGCAAGGCTAAAAAGCAGTATTTAACAACAATTTTAAATACAGGAAACATGTGAAACAGCAGAAACGTACTTTTGTATTGATATTTTTCAAACCAATAGTTTTTAATCATTAAAAAAACTCATTTTGACATACTTGTTTTCTTTAGTAAATCAAACATCCATTATCTGAAGATTTGTAAGTTTTCATCTGTATCTTTTCTTTGTTACGCTGAACAAATTAATGGAACACTAAATGCAAAGAAAATATCACAACTGTGGCATGCTAACAAATTAAACTCTTTTCATTTGTTCAAGTTCCTTTCTAGTCCATGCACATATGTATACATATTCATATGGTTTTATTATAGTGAAGATGCAATATTGTACTGTGTAATTTTAACCTATTAAAATATAAGCATTTTTTTCATTTTCCTACATAATTCTTAAACATATTAACAGCTCTACCATCTTTTAGGCCATTTCTACTTTTCTACAAAAGAAAACAGCAGTGAACATCTTCACACATAGTGCCTTCAACCTTTTAATTAGTTCTTAATGCTAAGAAGTTAAACTTGGGGCAAGGAATTTTTAAATGAAAATGGAAAGTAGTGTAGCATATGTGCCCAAATTGCTCACAGTACTCATGTAAGTGACTAGCAAAATTTTAAAAATGATGTCTTCATGTCCTTATCTAGACTCTATACCTTGCAGCCAAGGTGTAAGCTTAAATGAGAAGATACATTTTTTTGTTTCTTTGTATGTATTGCTCATTTTTTCCCAAAGAGTAGTATCAATTTAAATTGTCATAAAAATAAAAATGTTCTAAAAGTTTCACAAGTTCCCCATATTAAGAATTATCTTTTAAAATGTTTCAATAATTTAATTGCTATAAATAGTATCTTGTTTTAATTTCTTTGATTAAGAGGCTAGAGTTTACCAATATGTTTCTATAGCCAATTCCATTTCTTTTTTTTTTTTGAGACAGAGTCTCGCTGTGTTGCCTGGGCTGGGGTGCCGTGGCGTCAGCCTAGCTCACAGCAACCTCAAACTCCTGGGCTCAAGCGATCCTTCTGCCTCAGCCTCCCAAGTAGTTGGGACTACAGGCATGCGCCACCATGCCCGGCTAATTTTTTTTTTTCCCTATATATTTTTAGTTGTCCAATTAATTTCTTTCAATTCTTTAGTAGAGACGGGGTCTCGCTCTTGCTCAGGCTGGTTTCGAACTCCTGAGCTCAAACAATCCGCCCGCCCTGGCCTCCCAGAGTGCTAGGATTACAGGCGTGAGCCACCGCGCCCGGCCCCATTTCTTATTTAAATAGTTTAAGTCCTGTATTGAGGTCAACTATATTAAAGGTAACTAAAAATCTAACACATTAACATCTTGCCTCTTTTTTTTTTTTCAGTCTCTGTTGCTTGAATCAGAATCAGATCTCTTTAAACAAAATTTTTAAATTAAAATTTCTAAATTAGTTAATAAATTTGCATGATTCAACTATCAACAGCTATAAAAGATATACTGAGAAAAGTCTCTTTCCCACCTGCCACATCTACTAAGATCTCATCAACTTCACCCCTATCCCTACCCACTGTGGTTCCTATTCAGGTAATCACTGTAATTAGTTTATTTTTATTAATAATTCTAGGAAATTTTTACATATGTGGAAAGCCAAGATAAACATTTACTTTCCACCTCTTTTTTTACATAAATGGTAGAACACTGTGCACATTCTCCTGCTCTTAAATATTTGTATTTTGGAATATATCTTAGGGATCTTTCCAATTAATACATGAAGCACTTCCTCATCTTCTTCCCAGTTACATGGTGACCTACGGGGACACTACAACCTGACTAGTTCCCAACCAAAAGATATTTAGGCTGTTTATAATCTTTACTATCACAAACAATGCTGCAATAAATAATTTTGCACATATATG
Organism: Indri indri; assembly: GCA_004363605.1. NCBI lineage: Eukaryota > Metazoa > Chordata > Mammalia > Primates > Indriidae > Indri > Indri indri. The sequence continues at coordinate 20,538 of RJWJ010021279.1, forward strand.
ATTCTGCAAGTGTAAAAGGCAGTATTTTAATTATCTTTAAAAGTTTGACATTCATATTTTAATAGTCATATATTAATTTTTTTCTAGATATAATTGCCACAATAGTATAGGCATAAAAGAAAGTTTTAAATGGTGGAAAACAATAGATTAAAGCAATAAATGATTGAATTAGCTAAAGAATAACAAATTTATTGAGTTTAAATGCCTAAGCATTTAAAAGGGTTCTCATATTTTAACAGTTTGATACCCTATGGGATACTTTTATGATCCTTATTTAGTCATGATTTCTTTCTTCCAAAAACAAAAGCTTTAAGCCCCAAATTTATATACAAAGGACAAATCCTCAATAAATCTTAGGTAACCAATAACACGCTCAGAAACGTGAAAAAGTCCAGTCTACCCACATATATTTCATACTATAAACCAAAGAAGAAAAGGACTATAAGGGATCTGAGAAAGCAGAAGTTCCAACTGAGATTTATGGGAGGTATATTTTATTGCTGTTGCTACCATACCAACCATTTTGGAGGACTTCTAAGTCCTTTTTTTTTCTTTCTAAATATATTCTACAGAATGCCCATAATATCCCTACATTCTGCACTTTCTCTAAGAAATAATTTTCAATAAAACCCAAATTTAAAAAATTAAAAATGAGGGCATGAAAGAACAAAATAAACCAGTGTTAAATGATACCAACCATTTCACACAGTCTGTATGACCCAGGTAGTGTCGTTGAGTTCTCTCCTCATAATTAAATAGTACTACTACTGATGCAATGAAATAAACTATTTCCCCGGTAGGAAGAAGGTAAACATTAGCTCTACAGTCCTTTCCTCGATAACCATATCTTAAAAGAAAACGAGTCAAGGTTTTTAATAGATAAAATTTTCAAGGTGTTAAATTAACAATTTTTTCACAGATACTTACGGGAATCAGGAAGGTATAATGAAAAGAGGACTGGACTAGACCTAGAAAACTCATGTCCTGCCATTATACCTTGTGCAACCCTGAGTCTTTTAATATGTTTAAATCTTAGTTTTCTCATTTGCCAGACAAATACAGAGTCCCTAATATGTACCAGGCACAGTGCTGAACATACAATTCTGAACAAAGCAAACAAGGGGCCTATGTCCCTGGAACTTATGCTTTGGCAAAGAAGACAGAAATAATCACCAAATATATAATTACAAATTGTGGAAAGAAAAATGACAGGATGCTAGGAGAAAGTATACATGAAGGGGCCTAGCTTAGATGGAGAGAGAAGGGAAGGAGCAAAGTAGGACTATTTGATATTTATGCTTGATCTAAATGATGAATAAGGGACAGGCAGGCACAGTTTGGTAAGCAGAATATTTGTTACAAGTAAGTTGTACAGAATTACATGATGGGTGAGTTTTTCCAGGCTGATTTCTGCCTAAAGGAAGGAATAATTCTAGAGATGTGGGAGGTGTAGGAGAATGGAGGCAGATAGCAGAGTTCAAACTATTAGCTTCCGTCTGCTTCCCTGAATTTCTCAGAGGTTCTAAGAGAAGTGAGAATTTCTAGATGAAATTAGAAGAGATCTGTTTTAAACCATCATTAAAAAAAAAAATAAAAGTCTGGCTGAGAAGTTAATTCTGGAATTAGAATCAGCCTTGTTAATTTGAACTCAATAATTCATACCATATTTAATTTCACAGGTTACAAAATGTTTAACTGATGTTTTCTTATTTAATTCTTACAACAGCCCTGTAAGGTAGGGGTTAGTAGCCCCTTTTATAAGTGAAGAAAGTTATGGTTCATAGGGAGTAAGTGGCAGGGCCAAAGCTCAGACACTAGTCTTCTAATTCCAGTCCAGTGTCTTTTCTACTATACCACAAGTACCTGCCGTGATACTCATGAAATACCTGCTTGCTCTTTTCTGAAGACATTAATTTTGATGGCTTTACATTGCTAATAGCAAAATAAATATGTGAAAGGATTAGAGATGATGTCTTCTTTTAAATTTCTCTAGTGGTTGTTATGTTCCTTATATTTACTTTTTTGGTACAAAGACAATTTTAATAGAGATTAGGTAAACTCATTTTTCTTAAACTAGAGACAAAGCAAACAAATTTGCTGCCATGATAGAGAAGGATACACCCACTCCAGTTTGAGCTTCTCAGGAGGCAGTTCTGTTCTGATGTCATCATAGTTGTCAACATCAGAAGGAATGAACATTGTAATTGGCCGACCTCGCATAAACATTTTAACATATTCTCCTTCTGTTGAAACACAAGACAAAAATTAAGTCACATGTATTTTCTGCATAATCATAGAAAAGTGGATTATTAATGTGATACAATAAAAACAAGACAAAAATAACTGCTTCAAAATTTTATTCTCATTATATATAATTTTTTTGTTATACAATTGTTCCTTAGTGTCTATGGGGGATTGGTTCCAGGACCACCTCCCTCAAATACCAAAATCCATGGATGCTCAAGTCTCTGATATAAAATGGCATAGTATCTGCATATGCATGTCCTGCTGTATATTTTAAATCACCTCTAGATTACTTGTAACATTTAGTACAATGTAAATGCTATGTAAATAGTTGTTATACTGTATTGCTTAGGGAATAATGATAAGAAAAGAGTCTACACATGTTTAGTACAGACAAAATTTTTTTCCGAATATTTTTGATCTGTGATTGGTTGAATCCACAGATGTGGAATCCACGGATACAGAGGGCTGACACTCTCTCTCTCTCTCTCTCTCAATATAAATTAAAAAACTGAAGTGATACTATAAAGACCTAGTCCTAAACACTGTAGGAAAAACAACCTTGGCCATTTCCTTGAGAATATTTTCATAATTAACATATAATTTATCTAAGTTGACACATTTCTTCAACGCCAGAAAGGCTGAGGTAGGAAAATACAAAAGAAAATAATTTTGTGATGGAAGTTTTCCTAACAGTTGAAAAGAAGAGAGAGATTATTTGGATAGACAACAACCATGTCCACCACACTACTTGATCAACCTACTGATGTTTATTTTTTATTTTTTTTGAGACAGAGTCTCACTCTGTTGCCCTGGCTAGAGTGAGTGCCGTGGTGTTAGCCTAGCTCACAGCAACCTCAAACTCCTGGGCTGAAGCGATCCTCCTGCCTCAGCCTCCCGAGTAGCTGGGACTATAGGCATGTGCCACCATGCCTGGCTAATTTTTTCTATATATTTTTAGTTGTTCAGCTAATTTCCTTCTATTTTTTTTAGTAGAGACGGGGTCTCGCTCTTGCTCAGGCTGGTCTCGAACTCCTGAGCTCTAACAATCCGCCCGCCTTGGCCTCCCAGAGTGCTAGGATTACAGGCGTGAGCCACTGCGCCCGGCCAACCTACTGATGTTTAATGACACATAAAAAACATGACCTCACAAACTAAAAAGCTTCTACACAGCAAAGGAAACAATCAACAGAATGAAGAAGCAGCCCACAGAATAGGAGAAAATATATGCAAATCATATATCTAGTAAGGGGTTAATCTCCAAAATACATAAGGAATTCATATATTTTGGATGTAGTCAATTTCATAGTAAAAAAAACTAATAACTGATTTTAAAAAATGGGCTAAGGACTTGGATAGACATTTTTCCAAAGACATGAAAATGGCCAACAGGTATATGGAAAAATGTTCAACATCACTAATCATCAGAAAAGTGCAAATCAAATATGATTTCATACCTGTCAGGACGGCAATTATCAAAAAAACAAAAGACAGCAAGTGTCGATGAGCATGTGGAGAAAGTGGAACCCCTGCATGCCACAGGTGGGAATGCGAAATGATACAGCCGCTAGGGAAGACAGGATGAAGGTTCCTCAAAAAATTAAAAACAGAACTACCGTATGACCTAGCACTTCCACTACTGGGTATCTTCCAAAGAACTGAAATCAAATATATTAAAGATACTAGCACTCTATGTTCATAGCAGCACTATTCACAACAGCCAAGAAGTGGAAACAAATATCCACCGACAGATGAACGGATAATGAAAATGTGGTATACATACACAACAGAATACAATTCAGTCTTAAAAAGATAAGAAATTATGCAACATGTGCCAACATAGATGAACCTGAACCTTATGCTGGGTCAAATAAGCCAGTCAAAGAAGGACAAATATTGAATGATTCCATTTAAATGAGGTATCTAAAATTGTCAAATTCATAGAATCACAGTGGAATGGTGGTTACCAGGGGTTGGGGAGGGAGAAATAAGGTGTTAATAATCAACGGCCATAAAGTTTCAACCAAGCAAGATGAATAAGCTCAAGAGATACGCTGTATAACATTGTACCTATAGTCAACAATAATGTATTATACACTTAAAAATTTGTTAAGAGGGTAGATCTCATATTAAGTGTTCTTACCATAATAAAAAAACAAAAACATGACCTCAGAATATACCACGAGGAGAGGAGCAAACACTTTCATAAATTCATGGAGAAAGGGACTAATAGCTATGCTACTCAGCATGTGAGTGGAGCTAGAAGGTGGAGGACCAACTTCCCTTACTTTTCAATTGTGCCTACAACCAGCCTTGAGTCTAAACAGTTAAATTCAATTGGATTATAATACACTAAAATTTTCAAGACACTGCTAGGGAACAGTTTTCTTATTAGCAGCACAGGTTCTAAAACATCTTTTATTTATATAAACCAATAGATGTTTATAAGATCTGCAACAGTCTAAAAGTAAAAATGTTAAACTCTAGAATCAAATCAATATTTATTATATATCTTTTACAAAGGGAAACAATACTTCACCAAGCAGATGGGACTATTTCTTATTCCTTCAAAAACAAAAACAAATAAAGCCCACTCATCCCTGCCCCAAGCATCCTGGTGATCTACATATAGGCAGATTTAATAAAAGTTGATGGTGATTGTGAAAAGGTCACAAACCAACCTAAAAGGAAAGAAGAAAAGGACTAGTACAAAAGCATAGGAAATCTCTAGCAATTGCCAACTTGTCTATTATGATATGAAAATAGCATTAGAACCAGACTGAAAATATGGTCATCAACCAGAGGCTAAAACAACATTAGGATCTCCAATAATGACTTAAGCTACATAAGGAAAAGAGTACATAATAATCCAGTAGTTTATATAGTGCAAACCATGAAGACGAAGGAAAGAGAAATTATTTGCTGAATGTCTGCAAGTATGTCTTCAAGTCAGATTAAAAATCATGCTTGTTGTGGGTGAGAAGTTCAAGTTATTTTTACTATTATTACTCACAGTGTGCTTGGCCTCAGGGTTTGATCTAACAACAGGCTAAGACCTCCCACGCTATGATTTTAACACCACATGATATGTCTTTATTACTTTTGAATCTAAGAGTGGGCTCTGCTTCCTGATGATTTTTAGCACAGCTGGACTTTGATGATAACTAAATGATTAACAGCTGTAAATATCCCCCTTCTGCAATCATCTTTATCTGTACTTCCTTGTCCTCTATTGTATATAGTTTACTTTTTTAGGTGTCAATTTGTCATATAATTTTCCCTCTAGTTTTTTTTTTTAAGATGATAAAAATTTGAAGGCAGATCTCTTGTCCTTTGGAATTTCTCCCAGGATCTTTGATCAGAGGTGTACATCATAAATGCTTTCTGAATGACATTTAATAGATGCTTCTATTGCAACTTAGAAGGGAATATATGTCCAGCAAAGAGTGAGGATTAGCAAAGTTAAGATGAAAATGCTTTCCCTGCCTGTACACTGGTAGTACATATGTTGGAGATCAAGTATGTAACTAAACATTCTAACAATTCCTGGCAATACATTATAGTGGAAAGAACATGAGCTTTGGAAAAGACTGACTAAGATTTGACTCCCAGCAGTATGCCTTATTAGCTGTGAGACTGTGGCCTCACTTTCCTAATACGTAAAATGACAATAATGCTTACCACTTGGAATTGTGATTGATTAAATAAGACAACACACTGTAAACCATAATATGAGGTCCTTGACAAATATTTATCCCCTTGCCTTTGAGGAGGATTTGTGACCTTCAAAACACTGTCTAGCAATCACTCATATAATTTAGTACGCTGTGGTATCTCTTCATAAGCTTTTAAGTGACTATCCACAGAATAGCAGTGTAGGCAAATAAGCTAGAAATCTACTGATTCTATCATGTACACTTTAAAACAGCAGTCACAAATTCATTTGCAGGAAATGCAAATGAGAGAGGTGGGAAAGCACAGAACGACTGGGGGTGGGGACACTGGCATACACCGCACCCTATCGCAGGCAGGCAGCAGCTAGTGTCAGCTCTATGAAGGACATGGGCCCAGTACTGATTTTCTCATTTTTCAAGAGAAATAGGAAATCTGTAATTTATTGTGAAATTTCCCAATTTTTAAATGTTTCTCCCTTGCTGAGAAAGGGAAAACACCGTGTGAAAACACACCTTTGGCCTGCACATAGCACACAGGTCACCAGTTCGTAACCTTTTAAGATGACAGTCTTTATCCTGGGTATTAGGTAAAATATACAGATGAAGAAGAGTCTCTTTCCTGCAGTTATTGTCAAATTCTAATTGCAAACTTTTTCTTGAGATTCTCCAGTTTCTTGATCTTACATTCAAAGGACTTATAGTCAATGTTTCTACTACCTCAATGCTACTTTCTGGCTGTGCTCACTGTAAACTACCTAGGAAAGTCAAGGGTAAGGGATGAGCTGTGGGACTGATCACAGTATGACATCAGTAACATTAATATAAAATCTGGTGGTCCACAAAAAGAAAGTGAGATAAAGAAATTACTAAACTACCCACCTCATAACAGTTAGGAAACACAGTATAGGGCTATCTGTATTCAATAATGAAGCTGCTGCTTACTTAAATGTAAATTAATCTTAACATTTCATCTCCAGTCTTGGCACAGTGAAAATTTCTGGGACTGAGAGAGAGTGAAGAGAACACAAGCGTTGTGATACAGATCTTGGTTTGAATCTCAGCTTTAGAACTTAATAGCTATGCTCAAACAAAATATACTATATATTCTTAGTTGAATGTAATCAATGATAGAGTAGTTTAATTATAAAAGAAGAAATTCTGTAGAATATAGAACATTATTGATAAAAGCTGTTATGTCATTTCTCTAGACACATGTATAATTGAAACTGGATGAAATCTTAGAGCTCACCTAGTCTACCCACTTTTATGGAAGAGTAAACTAAAGCTAAGAGAGGTTAAATTAATTTTTAGACTGTGTTCCAAAATGCTGTCTATTACTTAGAACATTGGAAACATTTTCATTCTAAAACTATGTTCTAGACCTGCTCTGTCCAAAATGATAGCCATTTGTTATTGAACACTTGGAATGTGGCTAGTCTGAATTGAGATATGCTGGAAATGTAAAAATACACACCAAATTTTGAAGACTTAGTATGAAAAAAATAAGTAAAATATCTAATTAATAGTTTTTTATATTGATTACACATCAAAATGATACCGCTGTGGCCACATAGGGTTACATAAATTAAAATCAATCTCACTTTTGCCTTTTTTTTTTTTT
>RJWJ010021280.1:0-28076 GCA_004363605.1 Indri indri
ATTAGAAAATATCAGGCAATCATCCACTTGGGAACCACGAGGTCTCTGTTCTTTTATTTTCTTCCAGCCTTGCTCTAGGTTGAGACATTGAATCTTTCTCCTAAGTGAGGTATAATCTGGGACTTTTAAGACTCTCATACGTCACTTAAAGTCTTTAGGATTTAGAACGTCAGAGGTTCAGGAAGAGCAGTGCATGGGACGAACAGGTCTTCATAGTCCCTGAAGAGAAAACACTCTGTTGAAAATTTGGAAGAGGAAAAAATTTAGCATTTTGGGGTCTTTGTGAATTATAGAGATTAACAGGCCCAGTATAATATCACCTCATCTGAGAAAGAAAACTTTCTTCCCTAATTCCTTCACTTCCTGTGATAATTATTCCTTTTTTAATTTCTTTGTACACAGTTCTTGACCTCGGCTGCACATTAGAATAACCTAGGGAGAGTTTAAAAAAATATTGATCTCCACACCCCATCCTCAGATTTATTTGATCTGGGACACTGCTATTGCTTCAAAAGATCCCCAGGTGACTCTAATGTGCAACTGCGATAGCAAAACAATGCTTTATGTTCTCAGAGCACTTTATTTCGTAATGTGGTATTTAACCCATTGTCCCATAGTTCTATTAAAGTCTGTGTCTCTGGCCACTTCGTATTATAAACTTTGAGTGTAAAAGCTATGTCTTTATCAACTTACATAAAATATAGCATATAGTGGTTGTTGCTTGCTCATTCAACAGATTCATCTTCTTTTTTTCAACAGATTCTTACTGAGTAGTCACTAAGTTCTAAAATCTGAGGAAACATCACTAAACAAGATAGACTTGGTCCTTCACCTTGTGAAATTTACAGTATTTTGTCTTCGAGAGCAAGTATGTTGTCCCTGCATTTGCAGATCTATCTAAGGTTAGCCGATAGCTCACCAAGAGGCATCAGAGTACAATAAATAATAGTTGAGTGCCTCTTATGTACTAGCCATTGTGCTAGGACCTGGCTGATTTAGAGCAGATGAACCAGGTTGCAGGGGTCTCTGTTTGGGCGTACTGTTTTATCTGCCCTTACTACTGGTCCATCATGTGTTTCCTAAACCTTGTGCATTTGTGAGATTTTCATTTAAACTGCACTTACTGATACAACGAATCACAACGATTTTTTTTTTTTTCTTTGAGACAGAGTCTCACTCTCTTGCCTGGGGCGAGTGCCATGGTGTCAGCCTAGCTCACAGCAACCTCAAACTCCTGGGCTCGAGCAATCCTACTGTCTCAGCCTCCCGAGTAGCTGGGACTACAGGCATGCTCCACCATACCCGGCTAATTTTTTCTCTATATATTTTTAGCTGTCCAATTAATTTCTTTCTATTTTTGGTAGAGACAGGGTCTTGCTCTTGCTCTGGCTGGTCTCAAACTCCTGAGCTCAGAACAATCTGCCTGCTTCGGCCTCCCAGAATGCTAGGATTACAGGCATGAGCCACCGCACCCGGCAAGATTTTTAAAATCTGAAAGATTTCCACAAATTGCTAAAATATCTCATGATTTCAATTCCTAACTCTGCATTCTAGATGATAAATAGAATGAGTAGGTAATTATAGATTGCTTCAATTTCATTTACCCTAGTTTAACCCTAAGCTAGGACATAGTATATTTTTCAGGTAAATTAACTCGAAATGTATATCTGAATATTTTATAATAGTATGGTGTGCTTCATCCACATTTCCTTCTAAATCAAAGATAAGTATCCATTATATAGAGAAATAATTGTAACACATTCGCATGTCATTTTATGACAAGACTGAGAGATAAGATGGGTATAAAAGCAATTCTCTTGATTTTACGGGTGAGGAAACCTAGGCACAAGTTGAGACCTAAGCTCATCTTGCAGGATAGTGGCAGCAGAGCTGGTAAGTTCAGTGTTCTTTCTGTCATTCCATACTGCCATACTTATATTATCAATGTAAGTATGCATCCATATATATCATACAAATATGCAAACACTGAGTTTTGTTAAAGTACTTGAAAAGCAAAAACAACAAATCTAGCATATTAACATAGCATAATACATATTTTAACAGCTTATTAATTTACATTAGCTACAGAAATATGTGCTTACATTTGTGAGAAGTTTGAACTATAGAATATTGAAAAAGGATGCAGCTTTTCTTCTTTCAAGTATATAAAAGCAGTGGACCTACAATAATTAAAGATTCCTTTTAGAGGTCCTTAGAGCGCCTACTTTGATTAATACATAAGAATGCTTTGTAATTATACTCTCAATTATCTGTGTGTAAATGGGTGCTCCTCAAGTGCTTGAGGATACTAAAAACAGTGTATTCTCTTAAACAGTTTATATACTGTCCCTGTAATCTTTATTTACAGTAGTGATTTGTTCAGCAAGTCTTTTCTCCAATATGGCAAAGGCAGACTTCTGCTTAGCCAGACCTGAGTAGATCAGAAATTCTGATTTAAGTGAGTCTGAATTAACAAGGTTTTACTTTATTTGCAACTTAATAGGTTTTGCACCATATATTTGCCTCTACATACATGTATAACCTTATTAATAGATATGTTTTATACATTTAAAAGTATTCTGAAGAGCTACTGACTTATCAATGAACCTGAGACGTTTCAAATAATTTTATAGCTTCTTAGCACAGATTTGCCTTAGTCAATCTGTAGCTATAGAGGAAAAATTCTGTTTCCTTAAGTCCTTTTATGAGGGTGCCAAAAGGTATAAAAATATGAAGCCATTTAATAGCTAGGCTCTTTGAAACTACCAAGCACACACAGTGTGCATGCTAAGTTTAATCACAGTGATGGCTTTACATGTAATGTCTCAATTCCAGACTCCCTCATTAGTGCAGTCAGTCTTGAAGTTCTCCCCAGTGAGAAGGGTGAAGGTGACTTCAACACCCGTGAGAGGATGGTTGGATGTTGACAACACCCAGAAAAAGACAGTGGGAAAAAGCTCTACCATATGAGGCTATAATCCTAGCTGTGGTCAATGTGTTGAAAGCTTTATATTTCCTGACCACAGGATCTTTCTATAAAACGAACAGGGAGGAGGGATATTCCCAGGATTAGCCAGCTGGCTATTCCTATATGCTTATTAAAATTTCTGGAAGAAATGGTGTGGCCTTTAAACTCTTTTAAAATAAGATGACTGTATCCATTTGAGAAATCACAGGCATTCCCCTCCCCCCAGCTGTTTTGTGTAAGAGGGCAGAATAAAACATTTTCAAACTTAAATTTTGACAATTGCAGTAAAGGAGTGGGAATATAGAAAATGGTGGTAAAAACAGCAGCAGCAGCAGAAGCAAGGAGAGAATCCAGATGTCACCTTTCTAGGAAATCTTTTTCTCCTCTAAGGACCCGCAGGTCAGGCTTTTTAATTTTGGACAAAACACAGTTTTATTCCATCCCATGTGGAGTGTGGAGACAGCCTCGTCTTTTGGAGGCTGCATTTGGAACCCGCTGCCTCTTTGTATTCAATATCCACACGCTATTCCCCTGGCTTGCTGAGTGAATCCCTGCACAATAGTGGCATTAAAGAAAGCGAAGCACAGGCAATGCATTTGAGCTCTTTGTTTAGGGGGAAAAAAAACAAAAAACAAGCAACTTAACACTTAACCTTCATCAAAAGACACTAGGTCATCAAGAATACTGCAGAAGTAGCATTAGAGTTGGGTCTTTTTATAAGAAATCCTCAGAGTGTTTAGTCAGAACTGCCAGACCCAGGAATGTTCTGTTTTATAGTCTTGTTTCTTGTTCTTTTTTTTGAGAGAGATTTAACAAATGAAGCCAAGGCACATACTCTCTTTCTTCTCTCCTTCCTGGGCTCCCTCCCCAACATATGTCTCTCTCTCTTTCTCTCTGACTATATACATTATATATAATATATATATCATCTTCTCCATTTTTTTCTCTTCTCCTTTAAGCAGATCACTGAGCTAACCAAATCTTCATTCTTAGAGGTGGGGCTCCCAGGATATACATAGAGGATATCCAGTGTGCTCTCGGTATCTTCAAATTTTATCATTCCTTCAAGACATTGTCTTTTTCTTCTAATTGGTGTTTTCAGAACTAGTGTATAAACATGAATATTCATATTTGATTGGGTCCTTAAAAGAATTTGAAGGAAAATCTTTTGTTGAAAAATATAATGAAAGCAATAGTTTTTATTTGCTTAGCTTTTTTATGCTTTATAGTGTACCTTCACATATTTAATTTTATTTAATAACCCACAACAATTTCTCTGGAATATTATGGGCTGTTTAGAGTCAGTTGAGTAAAGGAAAGTTGAGGAAAGTTAAGAGGCTTGTTTAGTGATGACAAACAATTAAAAAGAAATTTAAAGCTGACTCTCTGGAAGTCTTCTAATTGTCAGTGGACGTCCTGCCACATCAAAGAGTCCTCTAAATTATAATAGAAAATGCACATGTATCAATTTGACTGCAATAATTTAGGTGGATCATGAAAGAGTAAATTAGCTTATTTCTAAAGGTGTGTGTGTGTGTGTGTGTGTGTGTGTGTGTGTGTGTGTGTGTGTGTGTTTTCAGTCCTCTAGTACCTGGGCAGGTGGGTGGTGTATATTCAGGTCGAGAATGGTAGTACAGAACGAGGAGAGGACACTGAGTTTTCAGAAAGCTCTCTGCTTTCTGGCATTTAATCATCAGGACTGAGAAACACAGAAAGACGAAGAATATGTTAAATGATTGCCCAAGGGAGTAATGAATGAACATAAGGATGGGAAAGAAAGCTAGATAGAAGGACATAATGAAGGAATAAAGGAAAGAATAGATTAAGCATCGGGGAAGTAAAGAAAACAGCTAGTAATGCCATTATTCTTTCTCACTAAGGGCCTGATATTTGGGACCCTAAAATATTGTGTTTAAATTGAGTCAGCCAGGTCTTTAGTAACATTTTGAAACAAGAAAAGGCTTCCTTCTCCCTAAATATCTCTTCTACCTATTCTTTTTCTTATTTAAACATCTTTATGGGGTACAAGTGTTTTTTGTTGCATGGATGAACTGTATAATGCTGAGGTCAAGGCTTTCAGTGTACTGGTCACCATAATAGTATACATTGTATCCGATAGGTAGACTTTTATCCCTCATCCCATACCCACCCTACCCTCTTCTTAGTTTTCAATGTCTATTACACTACTTTATGACTATATGCCTTGTTTAACTCCCACTCGTAAATGAGAATGTGTGATATTTATTTTTTCATTCCTGAGATACTTCCCTTAGAATAATAGTCTTCAGTTCCATCCAAGTTGCTGCAAATGCCATTATTTAATTCCTTTTTATGACTGAGTAGTACTCTATGATATATATATATATATACACACACACACACACACCACATTTTCTTTATCCACTCTTAAGTTGATGGGCACTTATCTACCTGATTTTCTTTTTTTTTTGAGGCAGGGTGTCTCTCTGTTTGCTAGGGCTAGAGTATAGTAGCAACCTCAAACTCCTGGGCTCAAGTGATCCTCCTGCCTCAGCCTCCCAAGCAGCTGGAACTACAGGCACTTGCCACCATGCCCAGCTAATTTTTCTATTTTTTGTAGAGACAGAGTCTCACTATGTTGCTCAGGCTGGTCTTGAAGTCTTGACTACAAGCAATCCTCCTGCCTTAGCCTCCCAAAGTGCTAGCATTACAGGTGTGAGCCACCATACCTGGCCTCTACCCGATTGATTGATTCTTTTTTTTTTTTTTTTTGGCAGAGCTAGCTGAGGATTTATTCTGGAAAAAGCAATTGAATTAGTTTTTAGTTGGGAGCATGGGTAAGAGGGGGTACCCCAGGCAATAAACTCCCCCCAAGTGTGGGCTGAGGGCTGGGGCTGGGCCTCAGGTGGGTCTCCTGTTCCCTGTGCTCCTGGGCACAGTTGTCTCCCCCAGCAGGCTCTAGGGCAGCCACGTGAGGGCATAGGCTAGAGGGGCCTCATTGGCCGTTCACTTGGGCAGGACATCAAAGGATTTGGATACCAGCTTCCCATCATGGGTTTCAGGGGCCAAGCTGAGCCCACCTGAGTAGCAGTGGTGGTCTTTGTGTGGATACTCATGTTCTGCATCCCAGACTCCAGCAGGCTGTCCTTGCCGTTAGGAGCGGTAGATGGGGATCTCGATGTCCAGGGCCAGCTTGACATTCATCAGCTCCTGGTACTCACGCAGCTGCCACGCCATGGCTGCTTGGCTTTCTGCAGAACAGCATTCAGCTCATCCACCTTGGCATTGGCATTCTTAATGGCCAGCTCTCTATGCTGTTCAGCATTTGCAATGGCGGCCTCCAGGGAAGCCATCTAGCCTTTGAGACCTTCAATCTCTGCCTGGAGCCAGCTGATATTCCTGCTTATGTCAGAGATCTAAGTCTTTGTGCCATGCAGGTCATCCCTGCGCTTCCCAACCAGTACCTGCAGCTCCTCATACTTTGTCTGGTACATGGTCTCAGCCTCAGCCGGCTGTGGTTGGCAATCTCCTTCTGCTGGGCGCAGACCTCAGCGATGATGCTATCCATGTCCAGGGAAAGGCTGTTGTCCATGGACAGGAGCACAGATATGTCTGAGATCTGCGACTGCAGCTCACGGATCTCCTTTTCATTCAGCTGCTAAGGAAGTTGATCTCATTCATCAGCACTTCCAGGCAAGACTCCAGGTCTAGCCCATTCATGTAAGCTCCATCCACATCTTTCCTGATGAGCACTAATTCATTCCCCATCTCTGTATTCTTGTTGATCTCATCCTCATACTTATTCTTGAAGTCCTCCATGAGCCCCTGCATGTTGCCAAACTCTGCTTCCAGCTTCAGCTTGTCCTGGCCCAGTTAAGTCCAGCTATAGAGGAAGGTTGTTGATGTAGCTTTCAAACATGCTGTCCATGTTGCTCTGAACCATCTTCTGCTGCTGCAGGAGGCTCCACTTGGTCTCCAGCATCTTGTTCTGCTGCTCCAGGAACTGCACCTTGTCAATGAAGGAGGCAAACTCATTGTTGAGGGTCTTGATCTCCTTCTCCTGGTTGTGCATGGCCTGGATGTTGGGGTCCACCTCCAGCTGGAGGGAGCTCAGGAGGCTCTGGTTCTCCATGTTGGCTGTGATGCACCCCATACCACTAGCCCCACCATAGCCTCCACCCAGACCCATTCCGATGCCCAGGCCACTTCTGAAGCTGCTCCTGCTGCCCACCTGGAAGAAGCTCAAGGAGCTGATGCAGGTACTGGATCCATTGGTATATGAGGGGCTGCTGAAGGCCCTGGAGCCAGAGGTGGACACCTCGTAGGACTTCTAGGTCACCCTGATGGACATGTTGGAAGCTGGAGTAGAGGCAGCCAAGCCGAAGCAGACAGAGATTCAAGAAGGAGCAAGAAGCTGGTTTTAGGTGGGTCGGCCTCTATCTGATTTTTGATTCCAGAAATTTTCTTGACACGAGACAAAGTTTTTCAATTCTATTTTACAAATTAAAGATTTTAAAACACATAGGGCTGGGTTCATTTGCTCACAACTGTAATCCTAACACTCTGGGAGGCCAAGGCAGGAGGATTGCTTGAGCTCATGAGTTGGAGACCAGCCTGAGCAAGAGCAAGACCCTGTCTCTACTAAAAACAGAAAAAGTAGCTGGGCACAATGGTGTGTTCCTGTAGTCCCAACTACTTGGGAGGCTGAGGCAGGAGGATCGCTTGAGCCCAGGAGTTTGAGGTTGATGTGAGTTATGATGACACTACTGAACTCTAACTGGGGCAACAAAGCAAGACTCTGTCTCAAAAAAAATTTCTACAGTTAAAATAGTACATCAGTATGAATCATTTTTAGTCAAGTTATAAAGGATGATTTCAACTCATTTTTTGTTTGGATACAGAGGAGATATTCATAACAAAATATTCTTTGTACTTTGGATAATAGGGTGGGGTTACTGCTGAACTGAAAATGAATGGAGAAAGTCACTGGACACTCTAAAGAGATAATTTACTGATTTTACAATTTGCATTAGATTATATCCATGTAATTGCATGTGGATAAACAGCATATTCATAGAGATACCTTAGTAAATGTGATGTATGTAGTAAGACAAAGTCTACTTTGAAGTAGCTTTTCTAATCTCTAAAAGGTATAAATCTCAGATACATAGATAATGTTTTTTTCCTACATAACAGAGAAATTCCATACCCCAGAGAAAGATTCAGAAAACTCTACTTGCCGATAAATATTTTTTAAGCCTGATCAAATGATTCAATTAATTTCAGCATAGTTAATAAGCTACTACATAGAGGGCAATGCACTAGCTGCTGTAGAAGGAGAGACACAGCATTCTATATCCAGAGGAACATAGAGTTGAACTAAGGAATGTGATGCCATTTCTTAGGTTGGATAAGTTGATGAGAAATAAAAATCAATATATTAATATTGTTTAAAGCTATGTTAACTTTCCCTTCCCTTCTATCTCTTTCTTTTCCTTTTCTCTTCCATCCATCCATCTGTCTTTTTTTCCTTCTTACATATTTGTTTCCTTGGGTATCACTTTTGTTTCTATTCAAAGCAAGTCAGCAAGTCTGGCACACATCAATTTAGCAGAGATGATCCTTAGTTCCCAGAAAGGGTGATCTTTTTGCTGTAGCTAAATCATGAAAGCAAAGGGCTAGCATGCCAGGTTCATGCATAAGTCAATGCATCCAAGTTGAAGAGGTCAAAGGCATGAATCTTGAAGTTAGAAGTACTAGGTAATTAGAGATAGGTGACTTTACTTGAAATTCAATTGCTAGCTACTTGTGGCTTTAAAGGACTGTGTCTAAGTTTATTCATTTATAAGATGGAGATATCATTTTATCCTTGCCTACTGGGATTGTTATGATCAATCAAGCACCCAGAGGATTCTAATGCACACTAAATAAAGTTCCAGACCCACTGTTTGAACATTAAGGGAAACAAATTTACCAAACGAGAGCTCGTCATTTCTACTTAATGTCTGCCTGGTTGTTTTATAGAAAAATCTCATCTTAATTGTAGGCATGATTGGTAGAATCTTGGCTTCAGATAATGCTAAGAAAACTTTCATTTGAATGTCCTTTGAGGGAAATTAGCTCTAGAAATCAGATAATTTTATTTATAGGTTAATGAATAGATCCTAGAGGTAGGTTACGGTTTAATTTGAGAATGACTGCCTAACAAAATATATTAGATTTAGGCCAAAATTTCTTATTTTTCCTTCTCTCTCTAAACTGGAACTTAAGTTGGAAGAAAATTCTAGTCAGATTTAATGAATTTGTTATTAACAGTGTTCTAAAGAGTTATAATTACCCCAACTTATTTGAAAATAGAAACATTTTCCCTCTCCCATATAATGTCAATGGCTAATACACAAAATAAGTGTTCCCCAGAACACTAAGTGTTTTTTTAAAAAAATTATTAGAATTTTGTCTAGTTAAGAAGAGAATTTGTTAAAAGAAACAACTTGAGGGGCTCACATTGGCCAAATCTGGGACAATTTGCCTATCGAAATGAGTAAGGATAGTAATGGGTTATAACTCATGGAAAATATTGGAATTGATGAGTCCATACTAATAATCAATCAGTTGATAAATAAATACAAGGGAAAGAGGAGAAAGCTCTTCCTGATAGTAGGATGGCAAGTAATAAATGTAGAAGAAATGACAGAGTTTTAAAAAATCACTGTTTTGCAACCGTCATTGTAAAAATTCATTTGGACAAGAATCATCAATGGATCCTAAAACTAATAAGTATAATTTGATGAATGACAGGTTATCTATATAATTTCAAGGCATGTCCCCACTGATTACTTATTGACTGCAAAGGAGTAAATTTTATCAGTGGAGAAGCCTAGCTACCACCGTCTTAACAAGTACTACATGCCTCCTAATGTGATACCCTGAGAAGAAGCCACCTAGTTTGTCACTGTGATGTTTGACATTTTGCAAAAAATGCACAACCTAAATTTAATCACAAGGAAGCATGCGATAAACCCAAATTTAGGGACATTTTACAAAACAAGTGGCTTGTACTCTTCAAAAATATCAGTGCCATGAAAAACAAAGAATGGCCAAGGAACCATTTCAGATTAAAGAAGACTAAAGAAACATGCAACTAAATGCAACTCATGATCTGGGATTAGAAAGTGGATCTAAGAAAAAATTGCTGTA
Source organism: Indri indri (assembly GCA_004363605.1). Classification (NCBI taxonomy): domain Eukaryota; kingdom Metazoa; phylum Chordata; class Mammalia; order Primates; family Indriidae; genus Indri; species Indri indri. The sequence goes on from RJWJ010021280.1 coordinate 10,145, forward strand.
AGGATTTATTGGGGAAATTCATGAAATTTAAATATGGTCAATATATTAGAAATAATATTGTTTCAATGTTAAATTTTATGATTTTAAAATTATACTTTGATAAAGGGGCATGATGTATGCAACTTATTCTTTTAAAACTAATAATATTTTTGATCGGAAAATCATAATTGTATGTACTTATAGGGTACAATGTTATGTTTTGATACATGTATACAGCAATGTGGAGCTTATTTTTAAATATTTCAGGAGAGAATGAGAGAAGTAGGAGAGGAAGGAAATAACAAGTGTGGTAAATGGTGAATCTGGGTGAATATGGGAGTTCTTTTATCTCTTCTTATAACACTTACATAAGTTTGATAATAATTTCTACATAAAAAATTTTTTTGAAATGAAGAAAAATATTTTTTTCACAGAGGATTTCCTGCTGCTGAAGAGAGGAAAATTGAATTACGCATTTGGGTTGTGTTTCTACAACTAAAACTTTTCAGCTTTCACTGATGAATAAGAATAACAAGTTTAGATAATGTCATATTTCTTTACATTAGATGCAAAAAGCTAGTCAGTTTTGGAGTTTCTGTTTGGTTAGACAGCATAGCTCACACATTTGTAATATATAATATGTTCTCAGCATAAAGATGTAGTGTAGGATCCATCTACAAAGGGCTAGGCCCAGGTTAGATTAGACATCATTTTATTTAACATGCAAACATGGATGCAAAGATCTTTATTGAAAACATAATTTGTAACATTTTACTAGAGTTTTCTTTCTCTAGAAAAGATCAAATAGAGTTAATTAAAATATTTATAATGATACTTTATAAAGATATCAAAAACTAAGAACAATTAAATGCTTTTAATAGAATGAAATAGATGTGTTTACTAAATCATGAAATTAAACACAGCTGTAGATAAAACAAATTCTAATATTTGGAAATAGTGATAGTATCGTTCTATGTTATTTTTCAATTTATTTTTGCCAAATCCAGGAAAAGCAGCAGATGTGGCCAGAAAAACGTCTCTGCTGAGGTCCTGACAATTTTTTTTCTATTGCCACCTGGTATCTATACCAGTCCATGCCCATGTTGATGTGTTGCATCTTACAGTGGTCCACATGGGCTTCTCACTTCTGTCATACTTATGTATGAATTATGTAGAACTCTGTGACTCTACCTGCCACAACAAAGTTTGGCATTTGAAGTGCAAAATCCTTATCTACCGGTATCCATTTTCCTTATCTACTGGCTTTAGCTGTTTCTTCCTGTCTCCAACGATATGGATTCATGTTAATGCTGGAAATGTGATTAGCCTCCCATTTGATACTTATTTGGTTATTCTTTAGCTGCCTAGAAATAAATGTATTTCCTTTGCTGTAGCAATGGAGAGGTTTTGAAGAGCATTTTAGGGGTGAGAAACAGATCAAATTTCAGGCAGATCACTAGTTTACAAAATGTCTCCCCCACTACAGAAGTAATTTACTTTATTGTTACTTTCTATGTTTTGCTATCAACAACCCCCCATGACATTAGCAGCCCTTGGTTAAAAGCTGTTCACTGGATGCCTTGAAAGGCTTTTGCTGTTTAACTGTTTCAGGCCCACTTAAGTATGTGGTATATACACACCTCTCAGTGATTTCATTGGGTTTTCCCATGGCAAAGGTCCTAGATCTAATTACAATCTTTAAAGACACACCCTGTTTTTTTTAAAACTAGCAGGTTTAGAATGGAGCTACAGAAAACACGTAGCAAATGCACAGAATATGTGGAGCTGTCTTGAAATCCTTTGCTGTCAAACTTCCATCATAACATAGGACCCAGCTGGATAGTACAATGTCAGTGGGAAATTTTTAGGATTGAGAGGAGGAAACAGGGTTTTTCTGCCTCTGTGTAAGCATTCTGACCCCTGCCTTGTTCCCTGACAACTAAAGTTGTACAACTGTCCAAGCTTCCACCAAAGAGTGATTTCTGCTCTGACTTGGCTTTGTACCAGCATCAGTCAGAACAGTGCCATTGGCAGGACTTGTCACAAATGTGGGGGGCAGCAACAAACATGATAAGAGAGATTCTCCCTTCAGCAGCAGCAGTTCTTTGGGGTCTTTATGAACATAGCCTCCTATCAGGTTGGCTTACAGATTGCCATAGTGTTTACAGATTGTCCCGGGAATGAGATGTCATGTGAGGAGGATCCCGGGGTGCAGCTCTTGAAATGAATTTCATATGAAAAATTAAAGTGATGTGGGATCTTAGTACAGGTCAAAAGCCTATGCAGAATGGTAGATGAAAGGAAGTTAGTACTGTAAATTATGTTATCACAGATGAAGAACATTTATATCAATCATTAGGGCTAGAGGATGAATTTATATAGGGGTAATTGATGAGCCACATTAAAAAAGCTAATGTAGATAATAGATGAGTAGAGAATAATACCTCTGGTGTTTGGGCCTACAGCTGTCCTCTGGGTCACAGTAGCTAACAGTCAAGAAATTATTTTTAACTGTGTGTGTAAGAAAATGCTGAGTACCTTTTCTTCTGGACATCCCTGAACATCCTAAGTCATTACAGGTGCTAAAGCCATGCATGGATTTTAAGGCACTACTTACAGATTCCAGAAGAGAAGGCCTGTGTGGTCTGTTTTACTGCAAGCACAGTAAAAATTAGTAGGCCCTATTTATTTATTATTAATCTGGTGGCAGAGATGTATCTTAATGCCTGATGGGTTTTATGTGCTGCTGCTATTATTTGTTGGGAAATTTTTCCTTTTTTTCCTATTAAATCTTCATCCCAGGAGTTGTGTTTATTTGGCACTAAGTTAAAAGGAGAGGATGTTGTTAAAATAAGGGACCACTTTACTGTTCCTATTAACACAACATCTCAGTACCTACTGCTGCTAAAATCCAATTGATTCAGTCTCTGAAGTCTGTCATCAAAGGGTAATTCAGAAACTATTAGAATTTGCAGATATAATTTTTTAATCTAAAAATATATATCAGGGTAAAATGGTTGAAATTTTGTACAACACATTTCCTTTCTCTAGGTTTTGGTAATATGATATCTGCCATATTATATTTTAATTTTATTATTTTTCTAAGGTATTCATAGAATACTTTAGGCTTTCTGTCCTAGAGGTACAAATACATTTAAAAAAGGAAAAATTTCTACCAATAAAGAGTTCTGTGTACACTGACATGTACAGATAAGAGCATTTAAAATTCAAGCACGTGATGGGCAAAGTGAGAAGTTTCAGAAGATTGAAGTGGGCAGATAACATGGCCAGAATGTATCTGGCCATGTTTTAAAATTGAAGTGTGGAGCACAAACAGAAATTTAATGAAATGCAAAGAGATACAAAATAGTACATTCTCTTCCTGAAGAATGATAATTCCTGACCCAAGATTTCCCCTTTTCCCCAGAGAACTCAAAGAACTAAGGTTAAGTCCATTTGAAGCAGTCATGCACTTCATATTATACAGGCATAATTCAGTGGACACTCTTTGAGATAACCCCCTTTCCTTTTCAACCAGGAACCCAAATAATGGTTTCCTTCCTGTATGTGCAAATGTTCACTAGAACATTGTATCTCATATGCCTGAACCTAAATCCCCTGTTCCTTAAGGGGCTCAGAAAGACCATCTCTGGTATTGGCCTACTTTGAGCTAGGAGTTTCAGATGTCCTAAGACCATAGGTATTTAGAGCTAGAACTATTTTTGAGGGTCCCTGGGAGAGTCAGATGGGCACTGCAGTGGGCTGGCTTTCTCTTCTTGTTGCGGGCATTCTGCAAGTGAAGAGCAATGGCTACTCAATGTGCACAGGGCAACTCTGGATAAAGAACCATTTTATGATGATCTAGGGTAAAAGACTATTTTTTACTTAAGTTTGGGTGCATACAACATTAATTTGACTTTCAGCTCTTTTCCTTTCTTGGCAAAGGCTTTTAATGGTAGTGCAAAGCAGTGTGGCTTGTCTTAACTAGCAGTGTTTTTTTTTTTTTCCCCCCCCCATTCAGCCATCTTCATTTTGGTTTTGTTCTTAGTTTATCTGAAATGGGCTCCTCAAATTGGCTGCTCTGAAGCTTACGTAAGGGCTACTGAAGTCTCTGGCTATTCCGGAGACTTCTGTGGCCCTGTTTTTGCCCCTTCCTATCTATTCTGATATTCAAATGATTAAGAATATTCAAACATTCCTGAATATAAGGCTGTGTTTCTGTTGCCCTCCATGTAAGTCTTGTATAAGAATTCAGTTTATTTCAGCAGAGACAGAATACCAGTTATAGGTCAAGAAATACGTATGAAAGTGAGGATATGACAAAAGAGGAGTGTGCTGTACCCCATGAGAAAATCAGAGAAAAATAAAAGGAATGAAAACTAGATACTGTTATGGTGTAATATGTAGTTTTATTTCCTTGTTGTGGGAATTTTTTGAGAGAGTACTATAGACTAAGTCATATGATTATGATGTCAACGTTTCCTCATCAAAAAGATAGGACTACAACATTTATATTTTAATGACATTACAGTTGTTTCAGTGGCTATCTGAAAGAATAATAATATGTGATTACTATGTATAATTAAGCTCTTGAGAAAAATAAAACACTATATTGAATCTCTAAGCTACAAAAATAATAAAATAACATATTAGAAATTATTTTTATCAGTGTGAAAACTCTAGATCTGTGGTCCAGATACTTGGGTTCCAGATCTGGCTCTGCCACTAAATGACCACATAACATTATAGTTAGTTCTCCCAACCTCCTTGTGCCTTGGTTTCTTTGCCTGAAAAATGAGGGAGCTGGGGTAGATAGTTGGACTTCACAGACCCTTTCGACTCTGTAACTCCATGCCTTATGAAGGCATTTTAAGATGTAATAACCATCTAGCCTTCTTTCTTTTTTTATTTATTTTTTATTTTCCTGTAGGGATATGTGTCCAGGTGACAGCTGGGGGCTCTGTTCAGTCAACTTATTAATGAAAATATTACTGAGTTTGTTCAGAAGATCTGCAGATATGCTAATTGGCAGCTGCTCCATTCTTCTCAGGGAGCAATTCCAAGTGAAATATTTGGAATTGGGTTTGAAATACTTCTTCCTTATTCCTGCCTAGGGGATTTATGTGAAAGAGTAAAAAAATTTACCCTAAGTCGGAAGATTCTCTGGTCTGATCCACCTCTTCTAGGACTTTATGAGCAAGAGGGAAGGTTATAGCAGTTTTTCATTTTCTATGAGAATGTCAGAGCTTGGAACAATAATGGAGTCTAGAATTACTCTTCATAAAAGTGTATGAAATTATCAGCAGAATGGAAGGGAAATGCGGCAGGCAAGATCAGAGGTAGAAAAATAATTTTCCTATTACAAAGTAGTTTTCTTTCTTTAAATGGCATGCAGGGGTTAATCCTCCCTGATATCCACTTCAGGTATGTGCCTGGTAATATATTTCTTTGCAAATAACTTCATACTGTATTATTATCGTGATAAATTCTCCTCTGTCTGGAGCTTTCCCAAGTGATGTAAAACCCTAAGCAAAGCTGTTTCTGTCAGTGATGCAGGTGGCCATGCACATTCTTTAGAACTCTAGACCGTAAATGAGGCACTCCATGAAACGTGACATTCAAAAAGCTAATAAAAATCATGAATTAAGTTTGCAAGAGAAATGGGGATAAGACAAGTCAAGTATCCCAGGACAAGCCAACCACAATGTCTTGGAGGAATTGGCATTCATGTAACCCTAAGAATGTAAATTGAATAATAATTTTGTAGACTTTAAAACCACAAAGCCTGAGGTTAATATTAAATGCAGAAAAGAAGATAGTGTGCTTAAAATTCTATTTTAGAAACTTGAAGACTTTGTCAGATGTCCAAGGGTTTCCCTATACAGAGAAAACTTATTCTGTTGAGCACATGCGTGATACATTATACATGCAGACATTCTCGGAGTTTATGGGTGGTAGTAGAGGGTGTAATTATGGACTACTGTTCAGAGAAAAGTCAAGAGGAAAGACAGAATTGCATTTTAATGTCACAAATATTTCAAAGACAAGCTGAGACATTTTTAGAAAGGGAAGAATCTGAGCAGGAAGGAAGATGTAGAGCTGTCTGCAAAGAGATTTGCTCAGAGCAGAGAACCCTCCAGATCATTCTCTGGAGAATGGTCTTAGAGTTAGAATCATTGACGCTCTGGAGCTTAAATTTCATTCCCTGTTCAGTCTCTGTGTGGAAATGCCACTTCTCTTTTTCTGTGTTTGCCTTTTCTCTTTTTAAAGAAACATATCGGTTCTGGCTGTTTATTCCTTTTTAGAGTTTCTTTATAATGCTCACCAAAATTATTTGTATTCAAATGTCATTATGTCAGACCTATTTAAGTCAATATCTACATAATCAGTTCTGGTTAGAAATTTAAGGTCTACATTTCTAAACACGGGTGTCCATGTTAGAACTTATAAGAATCACTCTTGTTATTAAGCTAGCTAGATTTTTCTAACACTTCTGGCATCCTTGTAGAATAAACACTTTATTTTACGTGGATGAAAGCTGTGATATAAATTAATAGTTTGGCAGTAATATGCCCTGACTCAAACAAAAGAAAGATGAGTACCCTGGTGTCTAGTAAAAAGAACAGCAACTTTAGAGTCAGACAGTCCTGTCAGGCTCTACCACTTAAGAATTGTTTGGTTTGGGGAATGTTGCTTAAAAAGCTAAGCTTCCGTTTTCTCATCTGCAAAATGTTTTTATAATACTTACTTTATAGAAATAAGTAGGGAGTGTAAATCATTTAGCACAAAGCATGGCAAATCACAGAATTCAAATCAATATTAGTTTAGCAAATCCTCCCTGCTCTAATTCCCCCTGCCCCCAATAAAAAGTGCACTCACATTAAAGGAAATGTATTTTAGGAGTTATGTCCCTAAGCAATTGTGGAATCAAATAGTGTATAAGCAACGCAGCTGTATTAAGCACCGAACTGTGGTGTTCCCATCTTGGTGGGCAGGTCTCCTAACATCTACCACCTTTTGTTTTTTTCAACACCCACCTCTTTCAGTCTTCTTGCCTCAAGACCACAGATCTCTGTCCCAAGGAGTGGTAGACTAATTCCACTCCATTTGTGGCCTATAACTAACCATGAACTATTCTTTCCAGGTGGCCTTCAATTTAGTGATTCAGGGGGATACCTTGGAGCCCTCTGTACTATACCCTTTTTCTGTCTCTTTTTGTCCTTTTTCCATTCTTAAACTTCAATCTTACCATCCTGCTCTCCATTGTCTGAATCGCTTAAAGATGTTATTTGTCTCTTATATACTTTCAATATTATTAATTACAAATACATAAAACTGTAAACTCTAATATCTATGGAATTACATTGGTACTAATATTTTCATAGTTATGTATCTTGTTTCCTCTATTTAAACATAGGCCTTTGCTTAGGGATTTGATTTGGTAATAGGTGGAAGGGATACCACCTTCCTGAAGCTGGGGGAGTCTTCCAAACTAATGCCACTCACAGTGAGACTTTTTTACTTTGATCAACAGATTGCCCCTAAAATAGCTGAGGACTGGAGGCCTTTAAATCTGTCTGATGCAACAATCTTATTATATATATTACAATATAATGCAGCAGTTTGAGTTTGAGGTCAATACTGTATTTGAAATGTAAGTGTGCTGGCTTTTTGCTATGTATTTTAAAGGGAGAGTGTCCCTTCATGAGCCTGGGCAGGTCAGGCCTGGAAGGCTTGGCCGCTTGTGATGGGAGTTAGGGCTCCATCCAGTTGGCTAACAGGTCAAGTCTGCGGGGCAGCCTGAGGCCATGACATGCTCCAGGGTGTATTCGTCGTAGTCTGTAATTTGCTGACGCATGTTTTCTTAGCCTATGTATGCCTAAAAGAAGAGGCTAAGATGAGACCTTGATGCAGGTCATTTATTTTGGGAAGGGAACCCAAGAAATAAGAGTGAAGGTCTGGAAAAGCCAATCCAAGAAGAAGGAAAAGCCAATTATTAATAAAAGGTGTGTTATGGAACCGAGAGCATGCACAATCTGGACGAAAGAAAGAAGGTTGCATCCTCCAGCTCTCAACCTCATTGGAGTTGGGATACCAACCAGAATTGCTTGTGGAGTGTTTGCTTACTACCTTATGTACTTCCAGGTGTGCTCGCGCATGGAGCTGGCTGCGTGCATGCTTGTGTGGCATCCGGTGTGCGGCCAGAGTGCAGAAGCAAATAGAACTCGAAGCAACTAGAAGGAGCTCTGGTGGCCTTTGGACCATCTAGAGAAACAAAATGTTGTGAAAGGCATAAGTATTTAATACAGAAGTGTTCTTTCCCTTCCAGCCAGTCAAAAAAGTCCTTGGGGACCTGTGTGGCATAGTGAAAGAAATGAAACTTTGGATTCTGTAGTTAAGGTTCATGAGCTTTAACTACTTTAGCATGTTGTTTTGGCTGGGTTCCCCTGATAGCAGAGCCTGTGACAAAAGTTTGGTTGAAGGTAGTTTATTTCGGCATTTCCATCCCAAGGAGCTGGAGTCCAGGACGGGGGATGATATAAGGAACAGAATTCAAGGATGCAATAGTATGCATTATTGATTAGGTCACCCCAGGGGTGACTGGGCTTTATCCTGCCTGGACTTTCATGGAGCCTTATGAAATGTGTCTCTTTCATCGTCCCTCAGGCTTAGGGAAGTTAAGTATACCTCCTTAGGTCACAGGGCTAATAAGTGGCAGAGGATAGATTTTTAATCCAGGTCTGTATGACTGTCAAGACCTTCAGTTTAACTACCAGGCTACAATGTTTGCCTATATTGCACATTTTTCTTATGATAATCTCATGCCTATTTAAAACCTACCAGTCTAGAAGACAGAAGTCAGGTAAGAGCAAAATTATAACACATTCTTAGTTATCAGGCATAATTTGATCTCCGGTGGACTTTTTTAAAGATTGTCATGTCATGTCATTTAATTCTATGTCCATTATTAGATTGTCACCAGAATTTGAGATAACAAATAGATTTGCCTGCCACTGGTAATGCCCAGACTAGCAGACATCAAATGTAACAGTTACGGTCTCTTGAAGGAAAGCGTTAGGTGTTACATGCACTGTCATTGTTTTCATTTGTTTCTTTACTTACATGGAAAATAACTAGGGAGTCTAATGCTTAGGGAGATATGTGTCACTATAATGATTTAAGGGTATATGAGATCTTATATACTTTGGACAATTTTTCTGTGATGAGAATGAATAGAGCTGTCAAAATAATATTTTGATTAATTACAATAATGTTTTGATTAATCAGATATTTTTGAAATTGTCTGAGAGTGTGGCTGCATTGTTTATGTTGTAGACAGACTTAATCATCTGTGGATGGTGGTTTTTGTTGTTATGGGGAAGTTGTTTATCTGTCTCTGTAACTACTTAGGACTCACCTAACCAAAATTATAATGTTTATCTTTAACATCTTAAGCTTCTTTTTGGTCCTGGTTTTCCCTTTTCCCACACTCTCAGATGCAAGTACATTTATTCTATCGAGAAAGAAAGATAGCTTGATATGTACTTAAATCAGTGTATTGGTATTTATTACCCTTTGCCCCTCCTTGGCTCACTCCTTTTGCTGCAACAACCCTGAATTATCTGTAGTAGCCTGAACCCAGCATGGCTCTGATCTTTGCTCTATTCATGCGTCTCCCTTTGCCCTCCTTCTGCTTTGCTGGGTTGTCTTTTCATCTTTGAAGCTCAGCTCAGGGATAACCACTTCAAGAAGTCACCCATGACCTTCCTGTCCTTTCCAAAGGTTAGGAGACCTTTCTTTCTGGTCCTATAATGTTCTGTGTAGATACCTGTTATTATACTTATCACATTGTTTCATAGCTGTTGTTTCCATTACATAAGGATCATCTTGAGGGTAATAACTGTGTTTTTTTCACATTTGTCAACTCAGCACCTAGTAATAGTAGGCACTTCATGTATGTCTGCTAAATTGAATTTGAACTAAATTTAATATTTTGGGGGCAAGGAGTTTTTTTCTCTAGCTCCTAAAATAATATAATAAATAGGCTGCTACTTCTACTTGCCCTGATGAAATATCAATATTTCCATACTATAACATCTTGCATTCAGGGTTTATAACTTGGAGAAAAGTTAAGCTTGATCTACATAGTTTCATTTGATTAAAATAATTTTACATAATAGTGGCAGGGAATAGGATGAGGTTGGCATGGAGTAGAAAATGTGTTTCTGAATTTTAACTGACACAAGAAACCAATTTTCAAACCAAAAGCATATCCCTTGGTTTTAGTGACATTGTGTGCCAATTCTGAGTCATTGCATAGCTAACTAGAAGCTTCAGAACATTTAAAAAATATGCATGCTGTATGGATGGTGGGATGTCCAGAAAGTTGTAACCTTGAACTTCTGTACTCACTGCTCCTTTCCCTGCTCCTTGCAATTCCTTCATATATGGGACAATTACCATATATATGTAATCGTTTATATCTGAACGTTTGAATCTAGTGCTTAGGCAACCTACATAATTCTAAATTTTAAAAACTGCATAAATACATGCTCATGGATATTAAGGGAATTTTCAATTCCCATTTCATACATAATCATGTCATGCATTCTAAAAGCACAGTGTTGGGGGAAAATCACAAATCAAAGTTATTTATATCTAATGCCATTAGTGAGAAAACTTTAATGTTAAAATGGTAAACATCATTTATTGCTATGACTATGACAGCTTGGTAGAATGAACTAAAAAAATGGGAAACCTAGACAGTTAAAATATCTATTTTGTTGCATTTTAATTATTTGGAATTCTATATGTTGAAAGAACTGCTCAAACAAGTATGTAGATATACATATGGTTCACTGTGTACTGGTACTGCTACTGTTTCAGAAATATTTTTCTCATTTTGTTCTCCATTGTAATCTCTACTAGTCTACATTCAAAATTTACTCAATGACTTCATTTCAAACACATTTCTTTTTGGAAGGCTTCCATGATTTAGACTGGCTTACTCTAATAATTTCTTTTTTTTTTTTTCTGTTACTCTTAATTTATTTATCCAGTTTATCCTGCATACTTTCCTACACATATAATACTTTGTCACAATTTTAATATCTTAGGTTTATTCAATGATATTAACTAGGTACCCAAATGTGAGTTTATGTGTGTGTGTTAGTATGATAGGAGTTTCAAAAAGAAGAGAACACTCAGAGTGAATTCTTCCACTGGCTGTGTATTAATAAGGATTCAAGCAGAGAACCTGCAGGATAGGTGTGTGTGTGTGTGTGTGTGTGTGTGTGTGTGTGTGTGTGTGTGTGTGTGTCTGTCTGTCTGTCTGTCTGTCTGTGTGTCTGTCTGTGAAATACAAAGAATTGGCTTGCCAGGTTATGAGGGATGGCAAAATAAGTTCAAAATCTATAGGTCAAGCAGTCAGGAAGGGAAAATTATGAGCAGGATGGAACTTCACAGTCACAGGCTGAAGCTGTTGTCCACAGGTGGAATTTCTCTCTCTCTCTCTCTCTCTCTCTGAAGCCTCGGTCCTACACTTAAGGCCTCCAACTGATTAAACGTGATCCACCCAGATTATACAAGATACTTTCCCTTCCTTAAACTCAACTAACTAGGACCCCCAAATATTAATACATCTGCAAAATCTCTTCATGGTAAGACTTAGATTATCTAAGTATTTGATTGAATAACTGGGGACTGTGGCCTAGTGAACTTGACACATCACAAATGTCTTCATAGTGCATTATATTCAGATGGGGAGTCAGGGAGGAGATAAGGTGTGCAGTAATAAACCACCTGAGTAAAAGGATTATTGAAACTATGCAGTGCTATTGGAATCCAAGGGACTTGAAAGGTTATTAATGTGCTCAGGCTAATCTAAGAAGGTTTCAAGAGAGGTTTTCAGCTAGATTTGAATATGGTAGTTGAATCTGGAAAAGAGGCCATAGAGAATATTCCAATTAAGAGAGAGGTATAAATATGGGAAGATGGGTAAGGGACAGGGAAAGGGTCAGGAATGAGATTAGGCTGACTGGCTGGAGTTACAAACTCAAATTTCTTTATGGGCTAGGCAGGTAATATAAATTAATGAAGTGGAAAGACATGTGAGGCAATTAGAAGTAGTGGGAACTGAGCTGACCTGGAAAGCTTGTACCCACCTAAAATTATCAAATTAAAACAAGCAAACACCATGGAATACTACTCAGCCATGAAGAAGGAGGACTTAATACCTTTTGCAACAATTTGGATGGAACTGGAGACCATCATCCTAAGTGAAGTATCTAAAGAATGGAAACACAAACACCACATGTACTCACTATTAAATTGGAACTAACCAATGAACACATACCTGCACCCAGGGAAGTATAACTCAATAGAAGTCAATTGGGCGAGGAAAGGAGGGGATGGATGAAAACCTACCTAATGGCTACAATGAACACTATATGGGTGATGGGCACACTTATAACCATGAGCATACTTATAACCCTGACTCAGGCATTACAAAAGTGATCCTTGTGTCCAAAAACATTTGTACCCCCATAATACTTTCAAATCATTAAACACACACACACACACACACACACACACACACACACACACACACAAGCAGAGAAAAAGCACTGTTTGATACCAGAGGCATCAACAAGAGACATGTGCACAGAGAGAATGTTTCTTGTTAGCCGTGTGACCTTGGGTAAATTATTTAATTTCTCTGTGCCCCAGTTTTCTCATTTTAAAACTAGTAATAATAATAATACCTACCTAACAGAGTAAAAAAATAGTACATGAAAAATAATAATAGTACCTACCTAACAGAGTAAAAAAATAGTACATGAAAAATAATAATAGTACCTACCTGAGTAAAAAAATAGTGCATGAAAATGCTTTAAAAGGGCATGGAACATAGTAATTTTTCAGTATTAGTTTATATACATCTATATGTATATATATAGAGAGAGAGACAGAGAGACAGAGAGAATCTCCCTTCCCTGCTGTTCATACTTCCCTTTCCTTTACTCTTCTGTCCCTCCCCTCCATTCCCCTCCTCTCCCTCTTCCTCTCCTCTTTTCTCCCCTCTCATTCTCTCTTTATACATGTGTGTGTGTGTGTGTATGTGTGTGTGTATGTGTATATGTGTGTGTGTGTGTGTGTGTGTGTGTGTGTGTGTGTGTATACATGGTGCGGGGGGGAAGAAAGAGAGAAGGCCACTCTGGTCCAAAGCACCAATATCTTTTACATGATGCTGCAATGGCCTCTGTCTGGCTGCTTGAATCTACCCTTGGCCTTCTAGCATCTATTTTCAATATGGCAATCAGAGTGGTGCTTTGCAAATATAAGTCAGATAATGCTCCTTCTCTGCTCTAAACCCTGCAGTGGCTCTTCATTTCATAGTAAAAGTAAAATTCTTACAATGGCTTGCAAAGTATCACATAACTGGATGTGTTTCCCTTGCCCCTCTGACTTCATCTCTTACCACTATTACCCTTCAGTCCCTGCCTTCTTACTGTTCCTCAATCATGGTAGTAAAGTCACCCGCTTAGGACCTTTGCACTGGCTATTTCACTGCCTAGGGTGATCTTCCTCCACTAATCCACTTAAATCGCTTTTCTTCTTCAGGGCATCTCCTATCCTTTTAAAATTACAAACCACAGACCCTCCATCACTCCTGTTACTCTTTTTCTTTTTAACTCATTTTTTTCATTTCAGCATATTACAAGGGTACAAATGTTTAGATTACATATATTGCCTTTGCCCCACCTGAGTCAGAGCTTCAAGCATGTCTACCTCTCAGATGGTGCGCACTGCACCCGTTAGGTGTGAATATACCCATCCCCTCCTCTCCGCTCCCACCTGCCTGACACCCAATGAATGTTACTACTATATGTGCACATAAGTGTTGCTCAGTTAATACCAATTTGATGGTGAGTACATGTGGTGCTTGTTTTTCCATTCTTGTGATACTGCACTTAGTAGAATGGGCTCCAGCTCTAGCCAGGATAATGCAAGAGGTGCTAGATCACCATTGTTTTTTGTGGCTGAGTAGAACTCTGTGTTATACATATACCACATTTTGTTAATCCACTCATGTATTGATGGGTATTTGGGTTGTTTCCACATCTTTGCAATTGTGAATTGTGCCGCTATAAACATTCTAGTGCAGATGCCTTTTGTATAGAATATCTTTTGTTCCTTTGGGTAGATGTCCAGTAATGGGATTGCTGGATAAAATGGTAGTTCTACTTGCAGCTCTTTGAGGTATCTCCATATTGCTTTCCACAGAGGTTGTACTAGTTTGCAGTCTCACCAGCAGTGTATGAGTGTTCCTATCTCTCTGCATCCATGCCAACATTTATTGTTTTGGGATTTTTTGATAAAGGCCATTCTCACTAGAGTTAAGTGATATCTCATTGTGGTTTTGATTTGCATTTCCTTGATGATTAGAGATGTTGAGCATTTTTTCATATGTTTATTGGCCATTAGTCTGTCTTCTTTTGAAAAGTTTCTGTGCATGTCCTTTGCATACTTTTTAATGGGGTCGTTTGATTTTTTTCTTGTTGATTTTCCTGAGTTCTGTGTAGATTCTAGTTATCAGCCCTTTATCAGATCTGTAGAAAACAAGTATTTTCTCCCATTCTGTAGGTTGTCTGTTTGCTCTCGTGCCAGTTTCCTTGGCTGCGCAGAAGCTTTTTAATTTTATCAGATCCCATTTATTTATTTTTGTTGTTGCTGTGATTCTCTTTGGGGTCTTCTTCATAAATCTTTGCCTAGGCCAATGTCTATAAGACCTTTTCCAACATTTCCTTCTAGAATTCTTATAGTTTCATGCCTTAGGTTTAAGTCTGTTATCCACTGTGAGTTGATTTTTGTGAGACACGAGGGGTATGGATCCTGTTTCAGTCTTCTTCATGTGGCTATCCAGTTTTCCCAGCACCATTTATTGAATAAGGATTCTTTTCCCCAGTGTATGTTTTTGTCTGCTTTGTCAAAGATTAGATGGCTATATGAGGATGGTTTTATATCTGGGTTCTCATTCTGTTCCATTTTCCTATGTCTCTGTTCTTGTGCCAGTACCATGCTGTTTTAGTTACTAGAGCATTGTAGTATATAGCTTGAAGTCTGATAAATTGATGCCTTCCAATTTGTTCTTTTTGCTTAAGATTGCTTTTGCTCTTCGGGGTCTTCTCTGGTTCCATACGAAGTGTAGAATTATTTTTTCTAGATCTGTGAAAAATGATGTTGATATTTTAATAGGGATTGCATTGAATATGTAGATCACTTTAGGTAGTATAGACATTTTAACAATGTTGATTCTGCTCACCCATAAGCATGGTGTGGTTTTCCACCTGTTTACATCCTCTGCTATTTCCTTCCTCAGTGTTTCATAGTTCTCTCTGTAGATATCTTCACCTCTTTAGTCAAATATATTCCTAGGTATTTTATTTTCTTTGTTGTTACTGTGAAGGGTATTGAGTCTTTGATTTGGTTCTCAGTTTGACTGTTGTTGGCATATAGGAATGCTACTGATTTCTGTACATTGATTTTGTAACCTGAGACTTTGCTGAATTTGTTTATCAATTCCAGTAGTCTCATGGCAGAATCTTTGGGGTTTTCTAGATATAAGATCATGTTGTCAGGGCTGGGTACGGTGGCTCCTAGCTATAATCCTAGCACTTTGCAAGGCCAAGGCAGGAGAATCGTTTGAGCTCAGGAGTTCGAGACCAGCCTGAGCAAGAGCAAGACCCTGTCTCTACTAAAAATAGAAAGAAATTAGCTGGACAACTAAAAATACATAGAAAAAAAATTAACCGGGCATGGTGGCACATGCCTTTATTCCCAGCTACTCAGGAAGCTGAGGCAGAAGGATTGCTTGAACCCAGGAGTTTGAGGTTGCTGTGAGTTAGGCTGATGCCATGGCACTCTAACCTGGGCAATAGAGTGAGTCTAAAAAAAAAAAAATCATACTGTCGGTAAAGAGCAATAGTTTGACCTCTTCTGCCCCCATTTGGATGCCCTTGATTTCCTTCTCTTGTCTGATTGCTCTGGTTAGGACTTCTAGCACTATGTTGAATAGAAGTGGTGATAGAGGGCAACTTTGTCTGGTTCCAGCTCGAAGTGGGAATGCTTTGAGTTTTTCCCAGTTCAGTATGATGTTGGCTGTGGGTTTTTCATACATGGCTTTTATCATTTTTAGGTAAGTCCCGTCTGTGCCTATTTTGTTATCATAAAAGGGTGCTGAATTTTATTGAATGCTTTTCTGCATCTAATGAGAGGATAATATGGCCTTTGTTTTTACTTCTATTTATGTGGTGAATTATGTTTACAGATTTGCATATGTTGAACCATCCCTGCATCTCTGGGATGAAGCCCACTTGGTCAAGATGGATTGCTTTTTGATAAGCACCTGACTTTGGTTTGCTAGGATCTTTTTGAGAATTTTTGCATATATATATTTAAAAGGGATATTGGTCTATAGTTTTCTTTTTTTGTTGAGTCCTTTCCTGGTTTTGGTATCAGGGTGATGTTGGTTTCATATAATGTGTTGGGGAGGATTCCTTTCTTCTCAATGTTGTGGAATAATTTCTGCAGGTTGGACACCAGTTCTTTTTTGTAGGTGTGCTAAAATTTAGGTGTGAAACCATCTGGTCTGGGACTTTTCTTTTTAGGAATGTTTTTTATTGCTGCTTCAATTTCAGTACTTGATATTGGTCTGTTCAGAAATTCTATTGCTTCCTGATTAAGCCTAGGGAGGCTGTGTATTTCTAAGAATTTGTCCATTTCCTCCACATTTTCAAGTCTATGTACATAGAGGTTTTTATAGTATTCATAGAAATGCCTACATCCAAAAGACAGAAAGATTACAAATCACTCC
The DNA here is from genome assembly GCA_004363605.1 of Indri indri. Taxonomy (NCBI): domain Eukaryota; kingdom Metazoa; phylum Chordata; class Mammalia; order Primates; family Indriidae; genus Indri; species Indri indri. The sequence continues at coordinate 27,000 of RJWJ010021280.1, forward strand.
TGTTACTATTAGTACTACTTTCCTTTTCTTCTTCTTTTACTTTTCTCCAGTACTGTTATCCCACTTAACAGACTATGTACTTTTTTATTTATCATGTTTATTCTTATTGTCTATGTTCTTATGAATGAAAAATTTACAAGGATCATGATCTTTGTTTAGTTCACTGATACATTCCAAGTGTCTGGAATAGTGCCTCACACATAAGATGCTAGATGTAGATATAGATATGTATTTGAATGAATGATTCAATGTCAATTCATTGTCTTCAGCTAAGAGCTTTAGGAGAAATTTTCCAAATTCCTAGAGAAGAGGAAAAGTCCCATTTAATATTCAGATACATATAGTTTTTGAAGTGCTTTCATTGTCTCATTTGGTTCTCATAATAACCTTGTGAAAAAATGGGTAGTTTTTCTTTCCTTCAGCTTCCGTTCCCTTCCCTGTGCTTTGTCCTTCCCTTTCCTCTACTTTTCTGTCCCTCTCCTCCCTTGCCCTCCTTGCCCCTCTCCTTTCCTTCTCTGTCTTCCCCTTCATTCCCCTCCCTTCCTTTCCTCCTATTCTTCCTCTCCTCTTTTCTCCCCTCCCATTTCCTTTTTTACATGTATTTTTTTTTTTGAGTGCTTAGTCTTTGCTAAGCTCACAGGAGTTTTCAGAGAAAGGTGAGATGAAGTTTCAGTGCAGACAATACTGAGATGATGATAAGTACTTGCTATCTATGGGGATACATAAGAGGTGCATGTGGGCCAATATTGAGGCATCAGGGATGTCTACCTGGATGAAATAATGTCTAATTTAAAACCTGAATCATAAATAGGCTTTAGCTAAGTGGGCAAGGAGGGAGAGAAAGGGTACAGAGAGCATTTCTGGCAATGGGGACAGTAGATGTAACAACAGAAAGCAGAGCATGGTGCTTTCTGGGAACTACCAGTAGTTCACTGTGGCTGAAGGAAAAGTGCAGGCAGTTGAGGGAGAGGTGTGGAGAAAAACAGAGCATGACACATACTTTGAAAATAAAGAAAAGGAGGCTGAAAGCATTTTATTACTATATCACTTTCCTGTGATCAGGTGGGTAGTACAGCT